>JARFJB010001925.1:1012500-1312500 GCA_036346205.1 Vesta saturnalis
GAAAGAACTTGTAAACACTTTATACGGTATACATATCGATATTAACTAATATTCAGATACCATGTATTACGAAGTATCCTCAATAATTTCAACATGATAAAATAAGTGACTGTGTATTAACCTTCTGTTTCCCTACATGCTCGTCAAACATAAAAGACGAGGAGTTAATTATTGTAATAGTAACGTATATTATTACTTTTTTACGAGTCACTCCAGAATATGAGTACAAGTACAAAAGAACAGCAAAATCGAACTCACGAAGGAATTCGTTTATTAAAATAAATATTAACTAATTTGTATATTGTTGTATTGCGGCATTATTATTATTATTTTTTTTTTACTATTATTAGCGGCATCAACTACTGTGGTCATTAGCCGCACCTGATTGTACATTTTTAACAACTTTATATTTTGTCTAGAAGACCGTTGTCCTTTCCTTATCAGTCGGTATTCTCTTTGTAACGAATGTTTTGGTGATCAACATACTTCGGGGATTCCTTAAGAATGTGGTCAACATCCAAAGCATTATCACACTCAACACACTCGGGTTGCAAATCACCACTCATTAAATAGCCGTTGATCAGCGTTGTGTAACCCGATCTAAATCTACATAGCACCACTTGCTCTTTTCGTATAAGGTTCTTACTATATCTCGAGTGTCCAACGAGAGGGTGAAATGTTCGCAGGTAAGTATGATGCCTCTCCCATGCGGTTTGAAACAATCTTCTCATATTTTCTTTACAATATATTTTAACGTCGCTTAGATTGTAGATGCTAGCAACCTCAGCATGAAGTACTACAACTGCCTCTTTGGCTAAAACGTCAACTTCCTCGTTGCCTGTGATGCCAACATGACTGGGGACCCACATGAAAATGACTTGTTTTTTTAGTTGTTTTAAAAGTCTATAAGTATGTCTGATATAATTCTGTCCTCAGTGAATGCTGTTTGTATAGCCGACAGAACTGACTAGTCTGTGCACATCAAAAATGTGTGTTACTCCGCGATGCATATTTTATGCGCTGTTAATGTAGCATATGCTTCGCAGAAGAAGATAGAGGCTTCGCTAGGAAGCGGAAGTTTCTTTACGAAATCACCATGCTTAATAGCACATCCCTCGCATTCTGGGTCTTGGACCCATCAGTAAACATTAACTGATACCCGATGAATCTATTGATAATTTCAGCGAAAAGCCTCTTTGTTGTTTCCGGTGAAGAGTCTTTACTTATTTGTAATAGATCCATATTAACGTGTAGAATATTAGGCAGCCAGGGTTCAAATGTGCGGTAACACGGTAAATATATTTCCTTGTCAGGTATGTTTAGTTCCTCCACTACAACTGATGACCTAAACGATGGGGATCTATGACGTGTTGGTTCCATCCTATATTTACCTTCAAATTTATTATTCTGATAGATGAACAAAATTTTATGTTTTCTGCCTCTATGCAGACTCAATCTATATAACGCAGTGATCTCTTTGCGACGAAGATAAAGTGGCTCCAATCCAGAATCAGCATACCGAGACATAACCGGACATGAGTTCAACTCACCAGTGCAATACCTTATACCTTGATTGTATATGACACCCAAAGGTGACCCCTGTGGCGTACCATTTTTAAGAAGGCGAGTATCTGAAACCTCTTTACCGATCCTTATACACATAGTACGATTAGAGATAAATCTTTCTATATAAGTTGATAGATTCCCTCTAAATCCCCACTCGCAGAGCTGATGGAGAATGTACGTGCGTCGTACTGCGTTAAAAGCACTTTTTAAATCAAGAAAGATGGCAGCGGCATGGAGGCAATGGAGAAAAGAGTTATTAATTGCATTTTCGATGAAAACTATGGCATCTCGTGGTTGACCGACCTCTCCTAAATCCAAATTGGTAAGGAGATAAAAGATCATGCTCTTCAAGTACCCACATCAATCGATAATTGACCATACGTTCCAAGAGTTTACCGATGCAACTAGTAAGCGACACTAGTCTGTAGTGGGACGGTTCCAACGAGTTTTTGTTTTAGAAAGAGGAACTATAATAGCACCCTTCCATAATTCGGGAAAGTACCGTTATGCCAGATGACGTTAAGGGCATTCAAAAGTATAAGTTTGGCTTCTTCTGGTAGGTGTTTAATAAAATCTATATGCATCTTGTCAGAACCTGGAGCAGTACTTCTAGATCTTGCAATTGCATGTTCCAATTCTCTCAGGATGAACGAGTTGTTATACGGTAAGCTATCGGATGCCGTGAATGTCAAGTTACTTACAAGTGAGTCACTGATATCCTGGTTACATGACAGAACAAAGTGATCTGAGATGACGTAGGCAATTCCTTTAGAATTACAAACTACGTGATTACCTATTTTAAGAACTGTCAGATGAGCAGACGTAGATGCTCCTTTAATTGACCTAACTTTCTCTCATACTTCTTTGGCTGGAGTATCTTTAGTTACAGAGGACGTGTATTTATACCACGAGTTTCTTTTTGCGGTTATGATTATTCTCCTGCTAAATGCTCTTTTTTTTAAACAATTAGGTTATCTAACGTAGGATCTCCCAACAGTACGAAAGGATGCGTCAGCTCAACTTTCAAATCAGTAAGATTTTGAGTTGTCCAAACAGGGGATGGCAGATATACAGAACAAATTGTTAGCTTGAACGGTAATTCTACTTTTACTGCCACTGCTTGGAGGTTAGTGTTTAATTTAATTTGCGGGACGCGGCAGTCGTCTCTTATAAGAACCGCCACACCTCCATGTGTTCGTATATCACCAGGCGAACCTTTACAAAAGAAATGATAATTTTTATATTTGGCTTTTCGCACATCTGGGATCTTTGATTTTTGAATGCACATGCAAAAGGGCATATACTTGGCCACTAAAATATTAATTTCTTAAAAAAACTATTGCAGTTCAATTGCAAGATATTATACAGACGTTGACTGTCGGGCATATTTTTTCTAGCCTATTCTGTGTTTATTGACAAATCATAAGATGAAACTCCGTTACTGTTATTCGTTATAGTTGGAATTTTATCCATAAAAAGTTTTAAAATGTATATGATACATAGCATAGCACATAATAAAAAGACTGACTAGAATAAAAATATAAAACACAGCACTTAATAAATAAATTGACTAGAATAAACAATAAAAATGACATCTTTGTATATCACAGACTATAAATCACTTGAAGACACTAGGACTCCTTTTTACCCCTCAATTTCCTTTTAGGCCAGCATTTGGCTTTTTCGTTGAATTCTTTTAAAATAGCTTCGTCGATAGACTCCAGACTTGTACATTGCGATTGTGTGGGAAAGACAGTGTCAAATGCACCACTTTCTTCACGTTTTCTTTTCTCTAACGCATTTGCAAAGTCTATTACCTCCGCTTGTGCTTCAGTAGAAGAACTTGCATTACCAGAGTTGCAAAAATAACTAGGCTCCGAAAGGGACACCTGCGTGTTGGGTTTCTTAACTGTTACCATTTTTTCAAGCTGACCTTGAAGTATTTTTTGCCTTCCAGCCTTCTGGTTTATCATTTTTGTCATCATCTCTTAAAGCTAATTTAATTGCGGGAACGAGATTTTGTAGCAACTGTTTGATCAGGTCGTTAGCATCAATCTTAACTGGCGTCGCTGATACTCGAGCATAGGATAACACTTGAGTTGATGTGGATACGCTTATCTTCTTCCTTGCTTCGTGGTATGAAATATTTTCTTTTGCTCTAATTTACTAAATAGCAGCTTCTTCTCTGTAAACCGGGCACGTTCTTACCCCGGACGAATGATCTCCACCACCGTTCACACATTTAATGGTTCTTCACATTTACGAGCTTCGTGAGGGGCTTTACCGCAAACACATGTAGCTTGACTTACACATCTCGCTGATGTGTGACCAAATTTTTGGTATCGAAAGCATCTCAATGGATTAGGTACGTATAATCTTACATCAATATTACAATAAGCAATGTTTTTTTTTGCAGAATCGGCATGTTAAACCTTACTACATGGTTTGCTGAATCTACTAATTCTCCACCAGCTTTTATTTCCATGTGTTTTACTTCTACAATTCCCTGACGTTTACGTTCGCTTTTTATTTCTTCGATACTGCAGTTGAGTAAGTCTTTACAAAATACAACGCCCCTGCTAGTGTTTAAACTAGCGTGTGGGCTTACATCTACTTCGATTTCACACATCCTAGTTATTTTCAGTAATCTTCCAGACTGCGCTGCAGACACCATTTCTACTAAAAGACCATCCTTAACTTTTCTTATCATCTTTAATTCATCACTCAAACCAAATAACTGTTTATAAATAATAAAACAAAGTCGCCCACCTTCTTCTTAACGACCAGAAACCGAGGTACCACCTTTTCCTCATGTGAATTAAACTTGTTTGAGTTTTCCGGAGAACCCATAACCGACGCATCCTTTGTTATAGGGGTCCTTTGAAGTTAAAAGTATTATTTTCCATACTACTACAATTAAAATTCATTTTACAAGGCTTCCCGGAGACTCAAATGAGACGCCTCCTCGCCAATGGAGAAGAACGCCAGGGCTACCTGCAAAATATAGCTCCCCAAGTTGAGATATAGCTAGCACTGCACTACCTCACAGAAACTCGCCAACGACGATTCAAAGAAGAAAGGCATAGAAAGAAGAAGAGAGAAGAAAGAAGACCGAAGGACAAGTATGGAAAAAAAAAGAACAAAGAATAGTAAAGGGAGAAGGAAGTAGGAGGGCAAAGAACCAACAAACCAATTGATCCCCCCTGACTATAGAGGAACCACCCGTCTACAGGGAAGCCAGGGCCAAATCAGCGTGTTGGGGAGACGCTCCCCTCAACTGCCAGGATCCCATTTTCCCTCTTACAGGGCGCCACGCACGGCAAACGCGTGGGTCCATCGATCGCCTCTTACGAACACCAGGACGCGCGTAAACCAATTCTTCCCCCGGATTCACAGGGGACAAAGAACAATAGACAAGGACCAAGACAACCAAAACAAACGAAGACAACCTACATGCGACCAGTGTTAGCGTCACCCGGGGAGTACCACGTGGAGATGCTGGTTCGACTTTACTCCCCATTATTATTATTGTTTATTGGGAAACTGCATTTCTAGGTGTTTATTGTTAATGTGCACGCTGGCAAAAACAACGAAACGACAACCAAAGGGGCTATAATGAAAACGAAAAATTTAAGGGGAAAAATGGCGTTATGTGCGCCACTATGTTATCAGTTTACGAATGCCAATTCCTTGAAGCAGAAACACAGCAGAACAGAATGAAACGCATATACATTGCTTTTCAAATTTAGTCCTCTTCATCTAAGGTAGGTCGGGGTAAGTGTGTATCCGGGGTAAGTGTGTAAACTCAAAATATTATTTTCCGTACAAAATACACCTGTGTCGACATCTATCAGTCACTGAGAGAGGCCCAGAAGCAACCATTGTTACAGAAATCCAACCGCAGAGTAACTATCATTTAGCTTGGATTACTCATTCTTTCTTGACTTATTGTTATGGACTGATCTTTTGTTAAATATTTTTAAACGGTTTTTTATACAAAGAAGGTAACAGTTTATTTTTCACACTGTGATAATATTTTAATGTTACATTACTTTTTTGTAAATTTTTGGTGCTACTACACACTTGCTCCTTTAAAATTTCATTTCGGGGAACTGTGCACTATTTTTGCGGGACAATTGTGTAGTATTGCACACTTTCCCCACATTCATTTTTCCATTCCTAATGTAGATTTTTGTTGCAGAAACCTCTAGTTGCGCCCACTATTACTCACTTAAAATGACAGGAACCTACATCAGGAAGGGTGATAAGGCCAAATCGTATTCTAAAGATGACTAAAACGTGCAATGGAAGAGGTTACAGCTGGAAAAATTAATGCGTACAAAGCCAGTAAAAAATACAACATACCCAAGATGACCCTTACTTATCACATCAAGGGAATTAGAGGAAAAAAAGAGCAAAGCGCAAGGCAAAAGCACGGCTTTATCATCTGAGGTGGAAACTGAATTAGCAGGGGGCATCAGAACGATGGAAAAGTAGGGATAGGGATTAAGCCAGATGGAAGTCTTAGGGATTGTTGGTGATTTTGTTGTACGGAATAAACTTAAAACACCGTTTAAGCAAGGCATGCGTGGTGAAGACTGGTTTATAGGGTTTATGAAGAGCCATAATTTATCAATTAAAAACCCCAGTCGATTTAGTACGTCCGCAAAAAATACATGAACCCATTTATCATAAATGAATATTTTCAACTAAGAGGGGATACGTTAGACAACTTGGATATCAGAGATAAACCACACCTTATTTGGAATATGGATGAATTCAAGACGGAAGTTGTGGGAAGAAAGGACACCGCAGCTTCAAGAACAACTGCAGGGGCTGGAATAGAGAACATGACGCTTTTAATGGCCGGAAATGCAGCTGGACATATGGCACGCCCTTTAATCAGTTTCAGTGGGAAGAATATATGAGAGCTTGTGGGTTGCCCCACCAGGTAAAGATTTCCTAGGAAGAACGTAATTGGCTACAACCAACAGATGGATGGAATCACAAATCTTTTTAAACTATTTTGAGAAGGGTTCCTTAAAAGAAATTGATGATGCTCAACCTGTTCTTTTACTATACCACGGGCACGTATCACATGTAGATGAGCGTCTAACATCCAGTGCACAGAAAAATGACGTAACTATATTAAAGCTTTACTTGCTTCAACTACTCGATTTGAGTGTCTTTCGTTCGCTGAAAACAAGATGGCATACAGAAGTTATACAGCGTCAAAGATATAATCAGGGTCAACGAATTCCTAACCAGCACAAATTTGACAGAACGGTTGAATGTTGCTACCGCAAGAATGAATATTATTCTTGTACACACTAGCCTCAGATACTATTTCCCGTGGGTTATACTTAAAATTTCGCTTCAGGATACACCCCATTTGAAGGGAGAAGTGTGTACTATACTTTGTTTTAAAAAAAATTAAGTAAAATGCCAATGCTGTAGTTGAAACTTATAATTTAGTATAGTGTAATTGTAGGCGCATAACTCATTAAAATATTTTGTCAAAAACTGAATTCCACATCTTACTCTTAATATTTTGCCACAGACATACCCCACCTTACCTTATTTGTAAATTGAGGCACTACGTTGTCTGTATAGAATTGAGTCAATTATTGCTTAAATATTGTTTGCACATAAGCAAACATGATACTGTAGCATTTTTGGACACTGTACATAAAATTACTGCATTAAAAGCCTGTCTAGCAATGTTTCTAAAAACGGATTATTATTGTAACACAACAATTTCTTCACACCTCGCTGATTAAAAAACATGTTTTATTTTTTTACATATTCTCATTATTTTTAACCGTTAATCCACTAATAATTTGCTAAATAAATTTAAATTTGTAAATTGCTAACAAAATTATTACCTATGTTTTTATTTAAATACATCTAAATAACAAGATTACACTTTTATTTATTTGCTAACGTTATGTGATGATTAAGTTTGATTTTACGACTTAAAACTTTTGTATCAAGGTAGACAATACAAATTAAATACAATAAATAATCTTCTTCAAGGTAATCATCTTCGTATAAGCAAATCAATGAGGTTTAAGTTTTAGCAAAACGTAACGATTATATCACTGCATATCACTATTAATCTTTTGAGATTAAGCAAATGAAGAAAATAGTAATACGATCAGACGTATTTATTGATTACTATTGTAAAACGACTTGTGCAGCATATCCTTTGATTAAATTTGCATATTTATGATTAAACCTGTAATAACGTTTTTCATGGCATTGAATATATAGAAATTCCACTTAATCATAAATCGTAAATATTATTCATTATAGATTTTATTACATCAGGTTAAAAAAAACGGCCAATCATTTGTAACGTAATAGAGAGCTATATTTACTATGTGTATGTATGTGTTCTATTAATAGTCATGTAAAGCATAATTAACTAAAATACCGTATTATATGTTTTAAAAACAAGCATTGGTATACTTTACATAGAGAGTAAATGGTACTAAATAATTCAACGGTTTGTTTAAAATTAGCTCGTCCGGTTTCGATATGCAATATTATCATTATTAAGAACTTTGAATTGTTTACAATAGTGTGATCCTGTTTCAATAAATACTTTATCCCTTAATATTGTCTGAGTTTTCCATCTTCCTGTTTGAAATTATGAAAAGGGCAGATTCTTAACCCTTCAGTGGTGACGCACTGTCTCAGAGTCCGCACTCAAACCTATTATCCAATAAAATTGGTTGTAGACGGGCTTTGCAACTGTCGCGTCATCAATGTTTCCTAGGTGGAGAGACCAGTGTCAGTGTGAAGTAGTGCTTTCAACAGAACAGTCGTTTTGCCTGTATCTCGGTTTATGGTTTTTTGGACCGGCGTCACCACTAGTGATTCAAAAATTTTGCGGAGGTAATTTATTTTCAATGAAACATTTTAGGAATTAATTTGATTTTTTTTTATATTAGTATAATGGCAACCTACGAAAAAGAGCAACAAGGGCTTGAGCGACTTATGAATGAAATGTTTAATGATTTTACCAGATGATGAGAATGAAGAAGTATCCGAAGACCATGTTGATGTTAATGCAGAGTCATCTGATACAGAACAAGAATTTGATGATATAGAGGAAGATGCAGTGAAATATAGTGGTCCTTTTTCTCTTGAAAAGGGCAAAAAACCATATGGAAGAAACATCCTACACCCATTCACAAAACTAAAAGTAAAAACATAATCAAAGTGAAACTTCCATCTGTAAGGACTGATTTGCGCAATCTTCAAATCCCATTAGAGATTTGGCGTTAATTTTTTGATGATGACATAATAAATCTTATAGTGACTCATACTAATGCTGCTATTGACTGGAGTAAAAAAATGCAACCATTTCAGTACTGAAGACCTTTTCCAAACAAATGGTACCGGTCCTGAATTATTCAGAACCACAATGTCCTGATTCGTTTCCTGCGTTTTGATGACGCAAACAAGAGAAGAGTGTCGTATAATAGATAAATTAGCACCACTTAGAGTAGTGTTTGATAAATTTGTAAACAACTGCAAACAAAATTATAACATGTCATGTTATGTTACAGTCGATGAAAAATTGGAGGCCTTCAGGGGTCGTTGCCCGTTCCGACAGTACATGCCCTTAAAACCAAACAAGTATGGCATAAAAATTTTTGCTCTGTGTGACGGTAAAATGTATTATACGCACAATCTAGAAGTATATGTTGGTAGTCAACCAGTGGGCTGTTTTTCAGGAAAATAGTGGAATGGCGATTGTACAGCGGATATGTCAGCCAATATATGGTTCTAAACGTAATGTTACCACAGATAGATGGTTTACTAGCTTTCCATTGGCCAAATACTTACTGCAACAAGGTTTAACTACCATAGGAACAATACGCAATAACGAAAGACAATTACCCCCCAAATTTTTTCAACGTAATCCTCGACCCATTGGAAGTAGCACGTTTAGATTTGAAGATAACTGTACAATTGTCTCATACATCCCGAAAAAAAATAAAAATGTCCTTTTGATTTCGACTTGTCACAACGACGATAAAATCAATGCTGCAACTCAAAAGCCGGAGATTATAATAGATTATAATCATACAAAAGCAGGGGTTGATGTAGTACATCAGCTTTCGGCAAACTATAATTGTGCAACAACAACCAGGAGCTGGCAAATGGTTGTTTTTATAGTATGCTGAATATATCTGGCATAAATTCTCAAGTGATACATGTTGCAAATACTAATGTGAAGATTTTGAAACGAAAGCTTCTTGAAGACTTAGCACTTAGTCTAATTGAACCCCATCTAAAAGTTCAAGTTCAGCTCCACAATCTACCAAAATCCATTCGTCTCAGAATATCAGAACATTCCTCTGCCGGAAGAAGTGCCACAGGAGAGGCGGTTGTTAGGGAGATGTGCAGAATGTGGTTACAAGAAGAATCCAAAGACCAAGTACTGTTGCAGAAGTTGTAATAAGTTTTTGTGCTTGGAACATGTTATTGTTATTTGTGATCAATGTTTCCGTGTTTTAAACTCAACTGAATAGAATGTTTTCCTATTACTGTAATATTTTCAAAAATACATTTTTTAAAGTTCCATCATTTTTGTTTTGTTTGGGTAACTTTAATGTAGTTAATTTTGTTATGGCATATACGGTCTGTCAGACCGGCGTCACCACTTGGGTTTAGAATATTCACGCCACCACTGAAGGGTTAATGTCCCCTTTATTGTATTTTTATCATTCCTATATTGTCTCAAGAGCAAGTAAAAAGAGTAATTTAAACGATCGTTCAAAGCTATAACATAGTTTTTCATTTTAGAAAATTATCGAAGGTTTTATATATATATATATATATATATATATATATATATATATATATATATAAATAAAATTCTAATGTATTAAACGATTAACTAAAATAAATAATTATTTTGATACTTAAATGTAAATATGCTCCCGACTAACCCTATATCCCTTCGGGGATAGAGTTCAAATTGCTTTTAAACTTATTGTTGGCAAATAAAATCAATAGTAACTTTTAACCTTCTAAATTATTATAATTGCATTAAAATGTAAACGTGATAAACTGTAATTTATAATTAGTGGTTTCTGTGAAACAGACTTTATTGGAATCTGCACAATAAGGCATGCGTTGCGTCCTAACTGACTTAATTAAATGCAACCTGTCAAAATTTCAACAAATGATCTAAAATGTGAGTACAATTATGTTTTTGTTCAAAATAAAATTATAATGTTGATAATTACACCGGTTCATTTACTTTGCAGATATTGATAACATGTTGTCGTACAAACATTTATACATAATCAACAAAACAAAAATACAGGATATCAAAAGAATAATCAATGCAATAGTGGGTTATGATAGTAAAGAATGTTTTCATTAGGCATGTTCCATATTAAAATATTGGACGTAGACTTCTTCCCATGTATCGATGATACTGCTTTACTGTTCACAATAGTGACTTAATTTTCCATAATTCATTCAAATCCAATCTACTGCTGAACGACTGTTTCTCGTGGTAAATATACTTTATTTTAAATTGTATGTTTAAATGTTGGTTTAAATATTTAGTAAATTTTTTGGATTTAAAATTATATTTTATTTTCATATAAATTTTAATTGCTTGCACTTTTATTTTAGATGCCGTTATGGAATTTAGATTATTTGATACTCTGCGTCAATTTCAAGAAAAATAAACATCAAATCCAAAATAATTGAATGATTTTATTAACAAAAACAGAAATGCACATCATCCGATGTTTGAACACGAATTCAAATTGAAACAATTATAATATTATCGACACTTATAATTGGTAACCTAATTTTTAAATTTTGTTATAGGTTAAAACAATTGTTTCTGAGATCTCGACTCTACGTTGATCGCGTTTGAAAACGGATAATGTAAACGAAACTTGTAACTTACATGTTAACACCAACACTATTAACACTATGACTTGTTAGTCACAAAAAATTTCAAAAGGCAAGAGCAAAAAGCAAAAGGCAAGAGAGTGAGAAATCAGGAGCAGTTCCTTTTATACATTTCTCTTGGATACCAAATTTTCAACTTTTCTTCTACACACAAAAGATCCAAGCATCTGATTGGTGTAAACAAAATTGTTAAATTAACTAAAATACAAACTATGCTATAACTTTTTTAAAACAAGTCGAATTTACTTTTTGAATACAGATTTGGAATCAGAGCAACTTTCCGCATAAAAAGACACCTCAAAAGCCCTATTTCGCTTAGAAGCTTTGCATTTTGAGAACTTAAAATGTAAATTTACTTATATCTAAGAAATTCTATATATTACACCTAAATTAATTACATATTCAGAATCTACATAAAAAACTATATTAGGATACATTTATTTCAAACCATTTAACTTAATTTTAACAGAAATTCCATTTTCATATTTAAATTTTAGGTAGTTAACCCAACTTTTCTAATTTTATGTTCATATTACATGTATATTGTAAATTTCTTTATGAAAATGAGGGAAACCTACTATTATGTGCTTTTACAATTTATTCTAAACTTAACTTATTCTATAAAGACTTAAATATAGTACTTAACCTAACTTAATATAATTTTATTTGTAACTTGCGTTTGAAACGTCTAAATCACTTGAAATGTTTATTATGTTTATTATGTCTCTAGCACAAATACTGTTTATTTTTACTCCATAGTCCAAAATTTTGTCATATCACAATTCCATATTGTTAACACATTTATGTAAATTTTGTATACAAAATATAATTTTATATTAAATATCACATTGTAGAAATGCTGTTCATGTTCTTGTCAATGTTTCTAAATAACTACCACTTCTTCTGCACTTTTTATACACTTCGTCTATGAAATACTAATATACAGTGTTTGTACCATAACCCTTTTTTTATAGTTTATATAGTTCATGCATTGTACCTATATCTATACATGTTCTACATATTGGAATTAACATACTTCATGTGACTAATATCTGTAAAGTGTTTAAAATGCTTAAATAAATTGATTAAACTGTAAAACCATATTTTCCCTCTCGTATACCATTTTCTTATTAAAACGAATTGTATACATTCTCAAATCTATTTAAATTTGCACACTATAAAGAATATAAGCTCGATAACTCTAGCCCCTTTATTATGCTAATTTCTAACCATCTCAATATATATATATATATATATATATATATATATATATATATATATATATATATATATATATATATATATATATATATATATATATATATATATATATAATTTATTTATTGTACAGTTTGTACTTGCCAGTTGTCAAAAAAAGCACACATTAAATATATCAAAATAGACAAAATTCCGGTGACGATAAAACGTCTAACAACATAAATCCTCAAATAATACAATTATGTCACGGTTACCAATGAGTTGATTTTTTATTGTTGTTTTGAAGAGTGACCTTTTTAAGGAACGAATATTTTGAGGCAAATGATTGTATATTTTATAAGGTAAACTTCCATATTTTTTTGACTTTGTTAAACGGAAGTAGGTTAAATATAATTTGTCTTTATTTCTTGTATCATGGTTGTGAAAAGTTTGGTGAGTAACTGGTAAATTATTATTGTGAACGTAAGTTACGCATGCATTGATAAAACAACAAGGTAATGTTAAAATTTTAAACAATTTAAAAATGTATCGGCAATCTGCTCGGTATTAAAGATTCGCCGTGACTCCTTCTTTGTAACGAGAATACTCTTAAAGCTGCACTTGATGAACCGCAAGCATTATACCATAGGTTATAAGGGAATGGAAATGTGAATAGTAGGCCATTCTTACATTATCTAATGTAAGTATGGTTTTTAGTTTTCTGATTAAAAAAATGTTTCTATTTAATTTTGTTGCCAGATAGTCAACATGGGAAGACCAAGTTAATTTGCAATCAAGATAAATTCCCAACAATTTAAGACTTTCAGTATGTACAGACAGGGGACGTAAACTATGAGTATTTTGCGTTTTGTTTTTGTTTATTGTTAACCCATTCACCTGCATCCAATTATTTAGTTTGAGTTTATGAAAATTAAGAAGGCAAAAGGACCTAATATCGAATCTTGGGGCACACTACCACTAATTATCTTTAGAGAAGAAATTGCACCATTTCATCTGACAGTTCGGTACTACACGCAGAATTTGATACATTGTAGTATTTTAAGTTTTTCAATAAATGTGTTATGATCTATTGATTCGAAAACCTTACCTAAGTCCCATAACGTTGTTTCTACGTACCTCTTCTGCTCAAATGACTCTAAAATATGCGTAACATAGCTCATTAACACTGTTATAGTACTTTTTGATGATCTAAATCCATGTTGTGAGGTATATACTAACTTATTTCCTTCAAAAAATGCAATTAGGTGATTTTTTAAAATTAATTCAAATACCTTTGCGACGATATATAAGGGATAACCATTGACAATTTTAATAGATCTGGGTAAGTGTTGTAACAACCCTTTTTGAGTTGTATTAAAATATATTGTAATTTAGGTCTTTCGTTCATTCAGTTGTAAATATAAGAAAAATTTTAATTATTTTTCCATTATAGATATGTGGTAGGCAACTTAATTTGCATTTTGGTGTAACTTAAATGTATATACTTCTTAATGGTTTATACTCCCCCTTAAAATTATTTTTCTGCTCAAATATTTTCGCGCAATACGTCATCGTTGACTTAATTCATTGCGCAAATCTTTTCGCGCACGACTACATCGTCTGATATTCTAGGCGTCCATTTTAGTACTTAATGAACCTTATGTAGATGCAGGAAGCATTTTTTGGGTTTCCCCCTAAATTTAGTGAAAAGTGCCATTGATTTGATGGTAAGATATTTTAACGCATTATACTAAAAATTAAAACCTTTGCTCTTTCACTTTCTTTTCTTTTATTTTTACTTTGATTTACACTTTAATTACATTTTAAGTACGCATTTAATTTTACCGTTGCGTACGCTTTCATTTTAGGTATGATTGCAATTTTTATTTGAAAATTTCAAGAAAATGCATTAAACGGATTATTCCATTTCATGAAGATAAATTTATAAGAAATAAAATTCCAGTTTGGGTATGGTTGACAACATAAAAGCATTGTTATTGCAATGTATTGCGCAACATTGACACAAGAATTACGTCACCTTGGTTTGCATTTCTGCATTATTTTTTATAACACCAGGGGTTCTCAAGAAGATGTACTATATTTAGTGACAGGTATTTATGACTTTTTAGTAATTTAAGGCTATTTTTAAGATAACCCTATCACTTTAAATATTTAATAAACATAATCTGTAAATTTTTTATTGTTTTACATTCTGATAAAATTTTTATTGTAAAACTCGGTGTAGTTAATCCGAGCATTATTAAAAGTAACTTGGCGTCCGAGACCATTTTTATTAGTGTTACATTTCATTTTTATTATTTATGTTCAGTGGAAGTAATCAAGCAGAAATTGAGGTAATTAAGCAAATCAAAAAATTGAACTGGCCCACTTTAAACTACCGACTGAATCAAAGGCATTATTTGTGGTGAATGGTTTGTATCTCGAGTTAGTTTAACGATTTGTTTTGGAGAACTTTTTACACTTATTACTTTATTATATTATTTAAAATTTATACGATACACCATAACCACTATCATTATAGTGTTACATTTTATTGATTGATTAAAAAGCTTAGTTAGAAGTTCAATAATAACGTTAATTTCATAAGTTTGTCCGTGAGGTTGTAATAGTCTTCAGTGGTACTATTTTTTAATGGCACAATTTCATCTCTAACCTGAACTTTACTGACTTCAACAAACTTAAATGTTATAGATGAACTAACCCTTAGATTTTGATAATAATTCTTGCTGAAAGTTTTGTTGCACTTTATTGACGCAACATTTTGTATGAATTTATTATTGAATCAATCAGGGGTTATATCTATTTCTTGTGACATTTGTTGTAATGTGTGATTTTTTATTATTGGCCACCTTGCCCTGTTGGGATTCTTAGAACTGGTAATAAAATTTTGAGTAGCAGAAATTTTGTTCTTGTTTATTTATAATTTATATTTTATGCGAAAAGATTTAATTTTTTGAGCAAAATATAAATTATCTGGATTTGCCTTTTGAAGATCCCGAAGATAATTTAAGGTCTCTCGTATTTCCCTTATATTCTCGTTAAACCATTTTATTTTGGTTTTCGTCAATGTGCTGCTTACTTGATACGCGCGAAAGGACAATAAGAATTTATTCATTATGACATTTAAGAAAGTATGAAATTTAAAACGGATGTCATAATGTACGGATTGAACGAAACTCCAATTTACTGTATCAAGTTGACCATAAAATTTAGTAAATCCCGACCTAGTATAAGGACGGATAGTTTTTAAAGACTTTATTTTACTTGATTGATTCATTTTATATATAGTTAAAGAGGAAAACACTCCAAGGTGATCGGATAAATTAAAATCTATAATACCACTATTCAAAACATTATCCATGCAATTTACAATTATATTATCAATACAGCTTTTTTCACGTTAATCGAGAAATGGTAGTTAAAACTGGATATCAGATCAGTTAATTCGGATCGCTCAAAACTATTCCTTAAAACGTCCACATTTAGATCACCAGTAATTAACACGCATTTATTACAATTAACATAATGTTTCAGATAAACACTCAGTAAATGTTACAAAATTATCTCCTGGAGGTCTATAAATACAAATAATTACTTATTGTGGTTTATTAACTATACAACAGCTACTTCATACACATTTTTTATTGAAATGTTATTAATGGTAGTTAAAACTTTATATTTTAGATTCATTTTAGTTAACACTGCCACACCGCCTCCCTGCTGATGATCGACAAAAACTGCATGCAACAGTGTAACCATCGATCTAAAAAAATTGAATATCAATATTTGAGCACCAATGTTCACTGCAACAAATCACATTAAAGTCATGCTTGCAATTTGTGGGATCTGAAGCATTATTTTGTTTTTAATTGAACGTACGATATCATGTAGAATTTTAATATTTACATTCAACGATAGTCCGTTAGATTCTATCTGAGCTTGATAAAACTTTTTATCTTCGTTATCCTGTAATGGCTAAAAAACATTTTTAATTTTCTCTTGAGATGTTCAATTATTTATTAAAGCTCTTGAGCTACTGTCACGTACTTCTGTGGCAATACTTGGTAACAAAGATGTAGACGGCACAACTTCAATTACCCTTGTTGATACATGAATGTACTACGTTTCTTATGTTTGTTTTTAAAGTAGTAACATACATAATTTTATTCGCTAAACTTTTCATAATCGTAGTTTTCCTAAGATTAGTTAAATGCACCCCCTTCGTTGCCGCATGTCAAAAAGGGAATTAACGTCAATGTAGGTTACATTACTACCGGAAATCGCGTCAAACAATTGTAGGTTTACATTAAAAATGTAATTGTTAAGATTATTATTAAGATTATACGATCCGTTTACACAAAACGGAATGGACATTAAGATCACATTTGTGTTGTGTGTATATTTTAAAGTAGTTTTCAAAATATTATTGTTGATCATACATTATTTATACCAGCCCAATTACCTACGTAATCGTTTTTGTTATAATCTGTTAGAGAATATCTTCGACTACGTCTTCAAAGGTACCGTTTGGTTTGAAAATTGAGAATGTGTGGATGTTATTTGTTGATAGCATCTGATTTAATATGTTTATTGCGTTTCGGCTATGACTGTCTGATAATAAAAGTATTCTTGGTTTTACATTTTTGTGTTCAATGATTACATTATCTTTGGCTTTATTGTCCACAATGTTATCGTCAATTGCATTTAACCTGTATTGTACAACTTTTGCTCTATTTACATAATTTGAATTACTCCCTGGTTTCAGTTTAATAGTTTTCAATTCCTTTAGGTAGTTCTAATAGTTTTTTACTAATGAGCACAAATTCAACTGAATTTTATTAATTTTATTTTCCAAAGCTTTTATTTTGTGTTGTAAATAGTTAATATATTTATAGCGTTTTAATTTTAATTTTCTGCACTTGGATTTAGTACTAGCAGTTGCCGCCACATCTAAATAGCTCCTATTTAACTCAGTCATAAGTCTGCACATTAAAGATTGTTTGTAACCTTTAGTAGACTGTTCTCGTTTATTTAATTCCACTTTAAGGTCACTCTCTTTCAATTTTGATAAATGAATTTTAAAAAATTTCATGACAAAGATATTCACGACTTTTGGTAATATTTAAAATAGACCGCACAACACGTCTTACTTCGAGAGCCTAAATTAAAAAAATGTATATAAAAATATATATATATATATATATATATATATATATATATATATATATATATAATTAATCTGTTATTTGACTGGTTTATAATAATATTTATTATTAATATTGTTGGTTTAAAATCAATAAAATCAACTATTATGATTGTAATACATATATTTCGATATCGGTTGATATCTTCGTCAGTGACAAATAAAAATTTAATTTGTCGCTGACGAAGAATGATTCATAACCTATATATATATATATATATATATATATATATATATATATATATATATATATATATATATATATATATATATATATAAATAGCTAGTATAACATATCATTCTGTAAACAATAGCCAAACATGAAATATTCAATGCCTCATCAAATTCTATCACATGGAAACTTTCATATTTGTTATTGTAACTTATCAATTCTTAAAGATGTTAGTTATTTTAAGTAAATTAATGATCTTATAAAAGATTGATAACAATAGTCAGAGTTCATATTAACTTATAGTTAGTGAGGTCTTGTAATAATTTATTTTTAAATAAATCTTGTTTGCAATAAAAACATAATTATATAGGTATATATATATATATATATATATATATATATATATATATTCTAAATACATGCGAAAAAATTCAGGAGGTGATTGTCCGTATAGACCCCCTAAAAAGTGGTGAGCAAAATTGAGTTTTTGTTATTTTTTCTCAAATTTAAGTAAAGATGGAAACCTGAAATTTTGTAATTTTGGTGCACTCGCAAAGCAATAGCCACCGGTATTTTTTCAACATTCAACAATTTCATCCCCTTATAATGTAACCGGATTACATTATAAGGGGATGAAATTAGCAACCCTTAAGTTATTTAACATGAAAGTTTTTTCGAGATTGAGTTTTGTGAAATCCCTGTTAATTTAAAAACATTTCTTAATCTTAAGGTTTTTTCCTAGAACCAATAGATTCGGAGAAAAATAATAAAATACAATATCCTGTGTGATACCTTGTCTTTAATTACAATTAGAGTTATGCAATAGTAGGATGGTTTCACTTTGGCAATTATAATGTAACAGAAATGTTGAAAAAACACGGGTCGTTAGTCCTTTGCGAGTGCACGGGAATTACAAAATTTCAAGTTTCCATATATACTGTTTGAGAATATATATATATATATATATATATATATATATATATATATATATATATATATATATATATATATATAAAGCAATAAGAAAAATTTAGTGGGTAGCAGCCAAGGTTGTGGGGCTAGTTTGAAATAAAGAAACGATCCTTTGTTCAAAGGGAAGCTTTCGGTAAATTTATTACCTTTGTCAACCAATCTACAAGAAGTTATGCGTTAATGATACATATAAATTAAAATAAGATAGTAACTTACGATCGTGGATACAGTTAAAAACATTGAAGCTGCATTGAAAGAAGATATTTCAATTTAAATTTGAATTAGATGTCAAAATCAATTTTTGGACAAAAAAAATCATTGTCATAGTTCTAGGAAAAACAAAGAAAATGGTTACGAAATCAATGTATAAGTAGATTAATATGTTGAATGTGATTGTGTGGTAAGTGTAAAAGTGTTGTGAATAGGATTATTTAAGATTATTTGAATGTCTATTATTACATAGGACTCTTACTTCTGTGGGACATTCTGGAGATTAATACCAGATAGAGTTATTCGTGATAACTCTTTTACACTAAACTAAATGGTAAAATCCACACAAAATAAATCCCCTTCTGCCACTAAGGGTTAATCCGTTAATCTGTGTTTATCTAGATAAAGTATGTTAGAATAAATTATGTTTAAATTTTGAGTGTCACTTCTCTTATCCATTACATAGTCTGTACAGCGTATATGGGCCATTTCTAAAAACTTTCTTTTGAATAAATTTGATTTAGAGGTCAAGACTTGCACTTTGTCGAAATCAGGGCTGTGTCCAGTGGAATGTACGTGTTGTGACAAAGCACAAGCATCTTTTCTGACTCTTATGTCACTGCGGTGTGATGTAAGTCTATATCTAAAATTCCTTGAAGTCATGCCGATATATGATTGGTTATAATTACTACAAGGGATCTTATATAGAATATTAGTTTTATCTATAAGTGGCGGTCTTATCCTTAAGCTGACTGAATAGATTGTTAACTCTTTTAATGTTTTTAGGGGCTACGATGATGTTCTTATCTAGTTTGAGAATTTTATTAATTTTAGGAGTAAGAGTACTAATGTAAGATATTGAACTGTACTTTTTTATTTCAGTTTCCACCTCTTCGTCATCCAATGATTTATTATTTATATGTATGATCTGAATAATAATTGAGGTATTTTCCTGAAGTCGTCGGTTTCCTGAACCAGTATAGGATTATGACGTTAGAGTCATCTCGGGTTAACAGAGTGTCCAGAAAAGGTACACTGTTATCAGTTTCTTTTTCGATTGTAAAATTAAGTTGGTCGTTATACCTGTTGAAGACTTCAAGAATTTCATCATAGTGATCTGCGGGAACAGCACATATGATGTCAACATATTTTTTTAAAAATGGAAGCTCAAAACTTAGTTTAGGGATCCAGCTATCAAGTAAGTCATCCATGACGTATTGAGCCACGATGGGGCTTAATTTGGAACCCATGGACGTTCCTGCTATTTGTTTAAAAAATTGATCGTTGTATGAGAAAAAAGTGGAGTCAAAAACAAATTCTGTTAATTTAATAAAGTTATCTTTGGTAAGCGAACAATGTTGTTCTAAATTAGCCCAGTGGTTGTGAATAGTTTTAAGTACTAAATTAATAGGTATGTTAGTAAAAAGAAATTCAACATCCAGACTAATCAGCTTAAAGTTGAGAGGAAGTTTGAAATTGTTGACGAATTCTGCGAATTCAAATTTAAATTGAAATATCTTCTTTCAATGCTGCTTCAATGTTTTTAACTGTATCCACGATCGTAAGTTACTATCTTATTTCAATTTATATGTATAACTTCTTGTAGATTGATTGACAAAGGTAATAAATTTACCGAAAGCTTCCCTTTGAACAAAGGATCGTTTCTTTATTTTAAACTAGCCCCACGACCATGGCTGCTACCCACTAAATTTTTCTTATTGTTTTTTAACTTAATCGGCCACGACTAACAACCTTGATTAAATACATAGAATGGGTTTCTACGAAGATATCCGCAGGAGGTTTGGTAACCGATGCAGTGGTCTCTTCAAAAAATGGGCAAATGGTAACATCAAACTAGCAGCAGCAAAGAGTAGGAAGATGTTTCTACTTAAAAGCAGACAACTTGGACTTACACCGAGACACATCAGAGACCAGACAAAAGGAATTATACGTCTTATCAATGCTACAGATGATAGAACAGAACAAGAAATACAGAACATGATCAAGAGGTTTAATATAAAAATATTAAATCTAGAAATTAAAGTTAACCATAGGAATGTCCAAGAACTAAAAAAATTTTGCACCAAACAATTATGGAACATAACAATTTAATTCCTAGAAATATTATGACCGAGTTTAGCAATAGGCAAAACATATCTTATAATAAACATTTCCATAATTGTAAACTAATGCAAACCAACAAACTTAACACTCTCAAATTACATAATAGATCTATATTAAAAGTCAAAAACAATTGGCTCAAGAATCTAACTCAATTGTATATTCCTTTGGAAATTAGGAAATTACTGTCATTAGGGCCTAAATTCTGTTTACCAGCTAGTAGACAAGATATTTCAATTAACAATCTCTTAGCTGAAATCGAATTTGCCATTAATCACATTCAGGATGAGGATAAACGTAACATTCTTAGTTTACAAATTTCCAGTGTCATTACCAATTTCTTGAATGATAAACATATTACATTCAATGAATTTAATCATTGGTATAAACTGACTAAAAGTTTTTTATCAGATCACCCAGATATTATTGTCACAAATGCAGACAAGGGGAATGTAACAGTTATCATGTATAAAGAACAATATAAAGAACTTTGCAATCAATTATTACTTAATGATACAATCCATTACAAGCAAATTCCCAAGAATTTAACAACACATATTCAGAATAAATCCAATAAGTTAATTCAAGTCTAAAAGAAAAAAGAGAAATTACTAATGAACTAGCCAAATCCTTAATGTGCTATAGTGGTGTAGCTCCTAAGTTCTATGGGTTACCAAAAATACACAACCTATATTGTCAATGAGACCAATTATTTTTTGTGTTGAGGCTCCTAACATAAAAATTACAAAGTTTGTAACCAACATTTTCACAGAGGCTTACAATTTTAATAACGATTACTATGTCACAGATTCATTTGAATTCGCAGAATTCATCAACAACTTCAAACTTCCTCTCAACTTTAAGCTGATTAGTCTGGATGTTGAATCTCTTTTTACTAACATACCTATTAATTTAGTACTTAAAACTATTCACAACCACTGGGCTAATTTAGAACAACATTGTTCGCTTACCAAAAATAATTTTATTAAATTAACAGAATTTATTTTTCTCATACAACGGTCAATTTTTTAAACAAATAGCAGGAACGTCCATGTGTTCCAAATTAAGCCCCATCGTGGCTCAATACGTCATGGATGACTTACTTGATACCTGCATCCCTAAACTAAGTTTTGAGCTTCCATTTTTTTAAAAAATATGTTGACGACATCATGTGTGCTGTTCCCGCAGATCACTATGATGAAATTCTTGAAGTCTTCAACAGGTATAACAACCAACTTAATTTTACAATCGAAAAAGAAACTGATAACAGTGTACTTTTTCTGGACACTCTGTTAATCCGAGATGACTCTAACGTCATAATCCTAGACTGGTTAAGGAAACCGACGACTTCAGGAAAATACCTCAATTATTATTCAGACCACACATATAAAATGAAAGTCAATTTAGTTCTGGGTTTAAAAAACAGGATCACAAAAATATCCCATCCATCATTAAGACAAAAAAACTTTGATTTACTGTTTATATTACTCAAAGAAAATTCGTATCCTGAATCTATGTTACAGAAACTGCTATACTCTGCTCCTAACATTGAACACCAACACAATATCAGCAATAATAGTCTTCTTTTACGTAACAATGAACCATTGGATGACGAAGAGGTGGAAACTGAAATAAAAAAGTACAGTTCACTATCTTACATTAGTACTCTTACTCCTAAAATTAATAAAATTCTCAGACTAGATAAGAACATCATCGTAGCCCCTAAAAACATTAAAAGAGTTAACAATCTATTCAGTCAGCTTAAGGATAAGACCGCCACTTTAGATAAAACTAATGTTATATATAAGATCCCTTATAGTAATTATAACCAATCATATATCGGCATGACTTCAAGGAATTTTAGATATAGACTTACATCACACCGCAGTGACATAAGAGGCAGAAAAGATGCTTGTGCTTTGTCGCAACACGTACATTCCACTGGACACAGCACTGATTTCGACAAAGTGCAAGTCTTGACCTCTGAATCAAATTTATTCAAAAGAAAGTTTTTAGAAATGGCCCATATACGCTGTACAGACTATGTAATGAATAAGAGAAGTGACACTCAAAATTTAAACATAATTTATTCTAACATACTTTATCTAGGTAAACACAGAAATCATAGGATGAACTATTAACGGATTAACCCTTAGTGGCAGAAGGGGATTTATTTTGTGTGGATTTTACCATTTTGTTTAGTGTAAAAGAGTTATCACGAATAACTCTATTTGGTATTAATCTCCAGAATGTCCCACATAGAAGTAAGGGTCCTATGTAATAATAGACATTCAAATAATCTTAAATAATCCTATTCATAACACTTTTACGCTTACCACACAAATATATATATATATATATATATATATATATATATATATATATATATATATATATATATATATTCGGACAAAGTTCATTGGTTTTACAAATTGTATGTAAGTTAAAATTTGTATAACCAATGAACTCTGTTCAAATAAAATATTCCTTTCTACAGTTTTCCATGAATGTTGCTTTTGCAAATAAATTTAAAATCAGTCATGTACTATCTCATGTGTGAAACCTAGCGAATTGCAGGCTCTCATAACATAGGTACAAAAAGCTGACTGTGATCATGAATAAATCAAGTTAGTGTATATCAGTACTAATGACCGTACTTTTAAATTTGAACCGGCTTAATAGTTAAGCTGGTTTAAATGATACATTTGTATGCAGCGCCGTTGAAAACTGACTTTCTGCAAATAATTGTAATTTACGAAAATTGAAGTTGAGAATGACATGTTTCTTGATGACGATCTAGATATACTAGATATTAATGAATACGGGTTTCCTCGAAGAATTAGATCAGGTACGACTGTTTCCACAATATGTATGATTTAACATTTTTACGGAGGTTCAAATTAACGAAACCAGCGGTGCTAGCAATTTTGGCAGAAATAGAGGGGTAGCTTGAATTTAATAATGATTTGTAAGTTTAGCATAAGATTAGGTATGAATATATCAGAATAAAAAATTGTTAGTTTTAAGGAATAACAGTATTTCTCCAATAAATCAGTTCCCGACTACACTGCGGTTTTATGCATCGGCTGGCCATCAAAACGAATAGTAGATAGGGTTTCTAATGCACTCATTGGTTTAAGGCAGCGTCATATAAAAATTCCGAATCCCCAAGAAACAATACGTGTCCAAAATGATTTCTTTCAAAAAGCGCGATTTCCAAGAGTAATTGGTTGCATCGATTGCACTCATATAACAATACAATCACCAGGTAGGCAAATATCTTTAACTTTCACAAACTCTACTTATAGTTTATATCGATTGAATTGTTTACAGGTGGAGAGGATGCTGAGATTTTTAGGAACAGAAAATCATACTTTTCTTTAAATATTCAAGTAATGTGTGATAGTAATTTGAAAATTTTGGATATAGTGGCTAGGTGACCAGGTTCCACTCACGATATGACTGTATTTAATAATAGCAGAATCCGAGAAAGAATTGAAGCTGGAGAATTTCCTAATACAGTTTTACTTGGTAAGTTAATTATAATGCCACTTCTTTGATGAAAACAATTATCTCTTGTGTAGGTGATGCTGGATATAGGCCATACTTTCTCACTCCTATTACGAATCCAAACACACGAGGCGAACGGTTGTACAACGAATCGCACATTAGAACTTGAAATGTGGTAGAAAGAGTTTTTGGAGTGTGGAAAAGGTTTCCTGTGTTAGCTTACGGTCTAAGGTGTAAATTGACAACAAGACTTACAATAGTTGTTTCTGCAGCCACATTGCATAATATAGCTATCGATATGAAGGACGACATCCCTCCACCAGCTGACAGCATAAATATTCAACCGCTAAACTATTTAATAGAACAGGGTCAAATACCGCTTCTACCCAATAATGATAGACGTGGAAATGATTATAATTTCAGACAGGATCCTATTAATAATTATTTTGCACATTTATAGTATTTTATTAATATAAAATACAAAAATTATAGCAGAAAATTTAATAAATGTTTACAAAGGGGTCTTTGTTTTACTTTCATTTCCAGTCCAAGTAGTTCCATTGTTACATTGTGGTTATCCTTTTTCAACTCCCTCTCTTCATCGATCTGTTTAATTTGCTTATCCACAAGCACCAGTCTTCGATCGAGTAGTATATCGTATTTTTTTTGCCTTGTCAGAAGATGTGAATGTCCTGATTGATGTTGTGGGTCTGCGACGACTTGCATTTTTAGTTAAGCCAGCCTAAATCAAAATAGTATGAAAAACATTGAACATAAGAAATTTAAATTGACAATGTTTACCTTTGGTAAAGACAGATGTACAGGGTCTTGAAGATTTGCTGGAGTGTACTTCTTCCAGGTTGGGTAATCAGATGAAGTGGTAGCCAATTCATAATTATTTTCCTTTAAAATGCGTTGGAATAATGTTTAAATTGCGATTTCAAATACATACCTGAGTAAAAATTACAGACCCATCTTCAATACCGTCATGTTCGTTTACTTCCAATATAATGTCTTCAGGTTCGTATTGCGGGACTGGTAAATTGCCATCGCTATCTGAATCCACAAAAAATGGTAAACCACTAACTGTTTTTTGATTCATGATTGATAACAGAATTTCATCAGTAGTTTTGATTTCAATTTTCGGTGGTGGGCCACCTCCTGTTTTAATAATGTTCTGATGTAGTTCTGCTTGCTGTTTACGTACTTCTTTTTTCTTGTTTTCATAAAATTTTTTCAAACTTTCAGCCGTTCTTAATATATTGTTTGGTGATGTTGAATTAAAATCTTTTTCAATGTTAATCCAGGTATTTGCTTTATCAGTTATCGTGGTTTTATATGGTTTTTTGTCATCGACCGTTTTTGCGTATTTATTAGCAATTATATAAAATAGATGTGATTTTTCTCCGTTTGTAAAATTAGCAGCTCTACTCAACTTTTTTGCTGAAGTGATTGTCGTTAAATCGCTCTAGAAACAACACATTCTTAATTATAATTATCTAGTTAAAAAAATGTATTTACCTGTTCATACACCACAAAACATAACATCGAAGATAATCATAAAATAAAGCAAAAATAATGTCAAAAATGGTTTATAAACTTTGTAATAAACTAGAAAATCCCTAAATAATATAGGGTTGTCAAGTTGGTCATACGCTTAACTAAGTGCCATTTAATATCCAGTGGTGCATAGAAACAATTATTTAAACTTACTTTAATTTTTAAGCACGCTTAGTAAAGCTAGGTTTAAATAAAAAACGGTACATACGGCCATAACAAAAATACACACAAATTAAGTTTAAATCGAGTGGGATTTGTTCCCTCGGTAGCGTAGTTGGTAGCAAAGAAGAAATTACATAAAAATTTAATTTGTCACTGACGAAGATATCAACCGATATCTAAATATATGTTTATTTATATACATATATATATATATATATATATATATATATATATATATATATATATATAATTAAAATTATTGAAGGTTAAAGATTCATGAACTGTAAAAATTTTAATGTTTAAAATTGTAGTTATTTCATGGTCACCACACTTCGAATTACAAATCGGAAAAGTTAAAAAATTACAACAGTAGTTGTAATTAACACATCTTCACTTTTTAATTTTTTAGTTTCTGAAGAAGGGAATAATAACTGCAGTTGATATTCCCGAGACGTACGTAAAATATGTATATGTGTGTTCGTGCGTGCATGCATGCGTGCGTGCGTGCGTTCGTGCGTGCGTTCGTGCGTGCGTGCGTGCGTGTGTGTATAGTTTGTGTCACAGTTTAACGGTTCCGTCAACATGGCCCTCGTTTCAGATACGGTAACATTAGCACGCAGTCACTAACTGTCTTAAATTATAACATACAAAACAAACCAGTATTACTTGGCTAGCATGTATAGTATTTTGTATCCCATGTTAACTAATGTGTTTGTTAAAGAACAAAACATTCACTGAATTGGTCCTTGAAATATCTTCACGAATTTAATTGTAACCCATTAGCGTACACGGTAAATTTTGTAAACGGCTGAAATTAATAAATGTAATTTCTTAATTGCATAAAAATTGCGCTTTAATGACAAATTATGTTTAATCAAGTATAAATAGCGAAACAATAACTGTTTTGATTTTATTTCTTATTTACGCGTTAAAGTAGTACATTATGTAATTTTTTTCATTATTCATTGGAGGAAGTAATTTTGAATGAAGATAAAAACTTTATTGAAAGTTTGCATAATTACTACCAAACTTCGGTAATCATAATCATTTGTTTCTTTATTTGTTTTTAGGAAAGATCATATATTTGTGTAAAAAAACTCAAATTCGGCACAATAAATTACATTAAATGCATACAATTTATTCTGTACAAAAATTCTTATGAAGTAGTAGATCTTGCAAAAATTTATTTGGTTAAGGTAAACCTTATCACGTTTAATTGACAATCATATTTAACTATTTTCTCAAATTTTTACTTTAAACATAATAATGTTTTATTTTATACTACCCATAACATAAATTATTTACACCATGCACGCCTCTGGATGTTACGTTCTCGCGCTCTTAGTTACTGACATATTTAAACGGCGGCCATATAGACGGAACCTGTTTAACGGTGGGACAAGGTATTGTATTACTTAATCTAATATAAATGCCATTTTTATTTTAATAAGGTAAATACTAAAAAATGTTTCTATAATTAATTTTTTTCACTTACTGTAAAACGTTAGTTTTCCTTACTTTAAAATAATGTACTATATAACCAGTAGAAGTTTTAATAAACATCGTAAATAATGGTTTATTTTATCTACCTATAACGTAAATTATTTACACCATGCACGCCTCTGTATATATATATATATATATATATATAAATATATATATATATATATACTGCTCAAAAAAATTAAAAGAACACTTTTTTGGATAACCTTGTAATTTTTGGCTTGCTGTTGTTAACAAATGAAAATTATATTTTCATAATTGATTTGCATTTTATTTTAGTGATTTGACAAAAAATAAACGGTATTATGCTCTTTTATTCGAGATAAGTTTAATATTCCACAGCAAGTACAAAAAATAAAGTGATTATGAAAATATTGACATTTAGCTTTTATGTTTATAGAGCTTCACCTGGCAACGGCATGACAGGTTGTAGTTGTTGAATTCATTATCTGTCAAAATGAGAGATCTTAGCGAGATAGAAGTCGCTCGTGCTATAGCTTTAATTGAAAATAGTGTAAAAATTCGACAAGTAGCAAGAAATTTTAATCGCAGTCCATCAGTTATCAAACGTGTGTATGATCGCTATAGAGAGGGTGGACAATATAAAAGGCGAACCGGACAAGGTCGAAAGCGAAAAACTACACAAATTCAGGACCTATATTTAGCAGTTTCTTCTTTGCGAAACCGACTAGCGACAGCAAAAGACCTTCAAAGTACACTTAGGATGGCTCATCAGGTAACCATTTCTGACCAGACTGTTAGAAACAGGTTACGGGAAGCAGATTTAAAACCAAGAATACCGGTACGAAAACATGTTTTAACTCGACATCATAAAACTTTGCGATTAAACTTTGCTCGTGATCATTTGACATGGCAACTTAGACGATGGAGACCAGTACTTTTTACTGACGAATCAAGATTTTGTCTCACTCGTTGTGATGGCCGGGTGTGTGTATATAAACGTCCCAATGAACGATACTCCGCTGTTGCTGTACAAGAAGTATCCAGATTTGGAGATGGTTCGGTAATGGTCTGGGGTGGAAGAAGTTTGGAGGAAAAAACCGATCTTGTGGTGATACCAGGAAGTCTTACAGCTGTAAGATATATTGATATCATTCTGTCAGATCACGTTATTCCTGCAGCATATGGTATAGGCCCTGATTTTCTTTTCATGCAGGATAATGCAAGGCCTCATATTGCTGCGATTACTATAGATTTTCTTAACGAGCATGAAATTCGTAAAATGGATTGGCCAGCGATAAGTCCTGACCTTAATCCAATTGAACACTTATGGGATATATTGGACAGGCGTATTCGACGTCGTCCAAATTCACCTCAAACCCTTCAGCAACTAACAGAAGCTCTGGTCGAAGAGTGGGACAGTATACCACAGGAAGACATTCGAAGGCTCGTGAGAAGTATGCCAAGAAGATGCCAAGAAGTAATTCGTGCTGCTGGAGGGCACACGCGATACTAAAACACATTGGTTTTCAGATACCGTAATATTCCCATTAAAAAATCTTTTCTCTTCATTTTGTTATTCGCACATTTTTTTTAAATTGTTAATCTTAGTTTACGTATAAAGGATTAGTTGAAAGCTCTATTAATCGATTTATTAGAAAAAAATATGTGTCTTTCAGAATATAAATGTTCATCTGTATATAACTATCACTTAATAAGTTACAGGGGTACAGAAAACTGTTCCTTTAATTTTATTGAGCAGTTTATATATACACAGGGTGGATGTTTACTGCGTAGGCGGAGGATTGCTCTTTAACTATTAGAAATATAATAACCAATCTTGGTGTGGTAATACACGATCATTAGACCTACATTCTAAAAATATTTAGGTATATACAGGGTGATTGACAAAAATATGCCAACCAAAACCTGTGTTTTTAATGGAACACCCTGTATATTTTTACATTTTTGGATTCACTGTTAAGTTCAAGTATAGAAATTTGTATCTGTATCACTAACCGTTCTGCAAATATCGTCACTTTAGGACCAAAATAGAGTTAACTTTGGAACCACGATGCGAGTGTTGCCACCACGATTTTGTAAATCTGTTTATACCACCGACTATTAATAATAGTCTACTAACAAACAAACTGGGAAATTTTTCGAAAACATGTAAAACTATATAGAATGACTAACATACGCAAAATGTAATTTTTTCAAATGCAACACCCTGTATATTTTTTCACATTTCTATGAAAAGTAGATACTAATTGATAATTAATAGGTTTCATAGCCATAAGACGGACCCTTCTTGAGATATTGACGCTTTTACGTAAAAATATTCTGAAATACAAATTTACTATGACAATAGAATTCAACAAAACAAATCAGGTAGGCTACCCGCTCGTAATAAAAAGGAACAATTGCATTTATTGTTTTGACGTTTGTATAATCACTAAAATATTGTTCCATTAGTTTGTGTGTTTTTGGATTGTTGTTTTGTCAATTTTTATATAAAATGAATTTTTCCAAAGAAGAAATGGTCGATATGATCTATATTTACGGTGAATCTCAAAGAAATGCTTTGTTGACTACTCGTTTGTACTGTAAACGATAACCAGAGTGAAGACAGCCGCAAAAAGAATCGTTTATGAATGTAGCTGAGAGATTTATGAATTCTGGAAGTTGTTATCCCAAACGCGCAAACACAATCCCACATGAAAAAATTGTGTTTCAAGTTGTGGCACAACTTATAGAAAATCCGTAAATTAGTACCAGAGAGCTAAGTACCCACCCAGACCTAAACAGAAATACAGTTCACAGCTTTATTAAAAAAAAGCGAATTGCATCCTTATCATATCGAGCAGCATCAAGCATTAAATGAAATAGATTTTCAAAATCATGAATCTTTCTGCCAATGGGTAACTACTACAGTCATTGAAGAACCCAATTTTGTTAATAACATTCTATTTACGGATGAGGCAACTTTTCACAATAATGGCAATATTAATGCACATAACTATCATCAGTATTCAGATACTAATCCACACATCTTAAGAGTTGTTGATCGAAATCGAAATGTGCAAAAATATACAGGGCGTTGCATTTGAAAAAATTGAGAAAAATTATATTTGCGTAAGTTAATCATTCTGTATAGTCTTACGGAAAATTTCCCAGTTTGTTTGTTAGTAGACTATTATTAATAGTTGGTGGTATAAACAGGTTTACAAAATCGTGGTGACAACTCTAGCATCGTGGTTCCAAAGTTAACTCTATTTTGGGACTAAAGAGACGATATCTTCAGAACGGTTAGTGATATAGATACAAATTTCTACGCTTTTATTCTAAATGTAACAGTAAGTCCAAAAATGCAAAAATATGCAGGGTGTTCCACTAAAAAAAACACATGTTTTGGTTGGCAAATTTTTGTCAATCACCCTAAGTATTTTTAGGACGTAGGTCCAATGATCGTGTATTACCACACCAAAATTGGTTTTGATATCTCTAATAGTCCACGCAGTAGACACCCACCCTGTATATATATATATATATATATATATATATATATATATATATATATATATATATATATATGTGTGTGTGTGTGTGTGTGTGTGTGTGTGTGTTAGTGTGTGCATGTGTATGTGTGTTAATGAATTGGGATTCATAATTTTTGTAAGCATAAAATTGTATATACATAAAAAAATTTCCCCGAAAGGGATTCGAACCCATATCCTCTCATTAATTAGACGTGTGCTCTACCAACTGAGATATAAGGGTTATGAATTCCATTCAATAGAAACTTGTTACATGCACAAGGTATGGTCGTAACAAAAGTAAAATGTGTGCCTTTACTGCCGGAAGCTTAGTCGGTCGGTGAGGAACTTTGATACGTGGGCGTGTGGCAAAAAAAATTAAAAGGACACCACTTGATTTATATTTATATCGCCCTTAGACCAAGAAAAGGGCTACAACATAGTAAGAGGTACGCTACAGCTAAAAATAGTTCTGGACACAGTCCAAGAAGAGAATAGGCCCGGTTAAATTTAACTCTTAAACCGCAGTAGTAAAGAAAACCGCTAGTGGCAGTTTAACACAAACCGGTTTAATCTTTGCATATAAGATTAATAATAATAATAAACCCAAACCTTAAATATACACCTAATATGGTTAATACAATCTCTATAAAGTCACACTAGTATAAGTAGCACTGGCTACAATAAATAATTCTACTAAAACAACTGGTATCGTACATCGGGATAGCTACTATTTAACAAACAACCCGAGAATTCTCATACGACCACAATGATTTGACTAATCGTTGCAATAGTACCACACTCACATTTATTTTTAGTGCTCCCTCTAGGAAGCTCTCCTTACTAGCGTATCCGTTTTAACTCAACCGAAACATACCATAACTCAGATATAAATAACTGAAATATATCAGTCAGATGTCTACCATTACATTTATCTCAAACAAAAAAATAAGTTTGAATGTAATTAACAGAAATGACTGCAAAGTAAAGCATAGGTTTTCAAGCAACACCAAACAAAATGGTAGTCTGTTACTACTGTTAAAGCAAAAATTAAAAGGATAAATGAGAACCCCGGTAATTGCGCAGTAAAACTCTAAACCTTAAATCAAATTTTTGCAGCTGAAGGCTAAAATATTCACGTTCATGGACAATTAATAGCTTCCTTGTTTATGATAACGTTTGTTAGAATGTACAACTAAAGCTTAAGTAGTACACAGCGAGTAAAAAACACAAATCATAAATAAAACATTTAAATTGTTCAGAAAATATTAAATTGTAACCTGGATCACCCAATATAAAGCATTTACTTTACAAAAACATAAATCTTAGAGTATAATGCAGATCACCCAATATAAAGCACGGTCGAATTACAGGAGTACACAGTTCCCTATCTACATAAGTAGCAACTTTACGGCGAACATGTGCAGAATGTTTCAGCTATTTATAATGAACTTAAAATTCCAAATCTTAGTAATTGATGCACCTCAAAATAGTGCACCGATGAAACTGCATAACCTTGTTAGGTGCACCACAAATCAATGTCCCCAATTATATGGATGTAGAACACACACCACACTAGGAAAACAGTGCTATGTTTACAGCGGTAATTTGTTTAATACCCAACCACGTTTAACATATTCCGAGTACCTTACTTGACTTACACTCGAGTTATCTTTCTAAAAAGTCTAAATATCGCTGTCCGTCTAAAGTGCCATGAAAAAGGTGTGGCCCTGCTATGTACCCATTGACGATTCCACACCAAACATTTACTCCAAAGATGGTTCGGTTTCGTGTCTGTCTCAACCATCGAGGATTTTCCTCTGACTAGTACCTACGGTTATGTTTGGATACTACACCATTATTGTGAGACCCGCTTTCGTCGCTCCACCTAATTCTATTTAACTGATTGTACTGCTCCACTAACATAACAGTAAATTGCGATAAAAAATCCTTTCTCGTGAATGATCACCTGGTTTTAAGTGATGAACTACACGTACTTTGTAAGGGAAATATTTATTTTGTTTTAACATGCCCTGGCAAGAAGATTTAGAAAGATTACATAGAGTCTCTAGCTGCCGTAAGGAAGTACGGGGATTATTATTGACCGTTTGTAATACCAAAGCCGTGCTTTCATCAGTTCTTACATTTTTCCTTCGGGTACGTTTTGGCTTTTTGAAACTTTCGTAGTTTTTCAAGTTTTTTCTTAAACTTACAAAAGTTTTGCAGTAATATCGAAAACTTCACCCGATGGTTCTTTGCTGTTTTCTATCAATTTTATTCGTCTTAATTGTTATGAAGTTGTACTCCTTCAGCCTTCTGTACTGTTTAGATGACAATGGCATTTTAATGTCTCTCAAGCGCTTTGCTTCTTTCACCTAATGTAATATTTTAATATACCTCTCATCCGTAAAATAATTACTTCGATCGTTACAGTTATCAACGATATTCACCCGATGGTTCTTTGCTGTTTTCTATCAATTTTATTCGTCTTAATTGTTATGAAGTTGTACTCCTTCAGCCTTCTGTATTGTTTAGATGACAATGGCATTTTAATGTCTCTCAAGCGCTTTGCTTCTTTCACCTAATGTAATATTTTAACATACCTCTCATCCGTATAATAATTACTTCGATCGTTACAGTTATCAACGATATTCCTAAGTTTTTCACTAAAGGCCTTTATTAACAGTTACGAACTGTACAATGCACAATTTCGTTTAATTTTATAGGACTTCGCTTGGAGCCAAATTCAATCATTGTGATAAGTTTAAAAAGTAAGATAAGTTTATGAGCATTCTAAATCATTAAGAACACGTCGTGATCGTTTAAATGACGTTCACATCGCACCGTGGTAACAACGGCAAAAATTCGGCACTGTTTGGCCATTTTTGATCTCTGCGCGCAACAATTTTGACTTCATCGCTCTGAATATCTTAACAAAAACAACTCTCAGTAATAATTTGATGTTTCGGTGTGAATTAAATTCAAATTTTTTTACATGTCTTGTGGTTGGTCGCTTACTTGATTACTAGTTTCTTTGTTTGCATGTGTCTTGGTTTACGTGTTTATATATTTGCGTGTGTGTTGGTATAATACTAGATTTTGTATGTTTTATTTGTTGTGGTATGTTTATTTATTTTGGAGTTGCGTGTGCTATTGTTTTATTTATCTCCTACAGTACTTATGCTACTACATATTTTATTGCTTTTATCAATCATTTGGTACGCCCCGTGTTACGATTATTCAGGACAATTTTTGTTTCGCAGCCTTTTTTGATCACAAAACATCTCCGACTCTCACTTTAACAGTAACTAGCCTCTGTGTGTTTTATACCCGTATGATGTGAAACTGGTTTTCAACTGAGGAGAAATCTGTGAATCCAAAAGAGATAGTTACTTCAAATTATATCACAAGAGTGTGTTACCAACTGTGTGCTCCGAATTATACCACAGGAGGCCGATACAACTACCTCTAATCCGAAAAGAGAGAGAGGGAGAAGGAGACGGTGAATTAGTCCATTAAAAAATAGGATCGAGCTTGTTTGTTGGCTATTTTCTTTCTTTTGGGTTTACATCTTTGTATGCTCGGACGCTGAGTCACTACATGTTTGCAGGCTTACACGTTTTGTATTTGGCCGTTTACTTGATTCGTTTGTTTGTCGGCTTGCTGTATTTAGTGACGTCGCTAGTTCTAATTTTATTAGTTCGAATTTTAGCTCTACCTTTCAATGTGGGAATTGAAATGAATCATAAAATCCTGTAATACATTTATACTTCATAAAATCGTTCATTACAAAATTAGGGATGTGTATAGAACGTTCAAGGGTGATAGAAAACTTGCTAAGTGGTAGTTCGGTATTACTCATAGGTTACTCCCCTTAAACTCTATAAGAGTAGAAAAACATACTACACAGCTCGGGTGGTACTGCCTATTACGCGCTTGTTTCTATTATGACACTCGCTCGCTTTGTTCGCTCGTGATCGTAATAATGCACTCGTGCGTAACTACTTACCACCTTTGGTATGTAATATACTATTAACCTTTTTATTTCGTTAAACAAGCATCATATATACTGAACTACATATTTAAGTTGTGCTTCCATCTACTGCTACTGTAATTCCGTTTAACATTAGATTAGTACTGAAAAATTGAAATTTTCCCAAGTTACTGTGTACATTTTCAGATTTTCTTTAATGAACAAGAACAAAATATCACCGATATTCATAATGTGGGAATGGAATAATACTAATATTATTATTAATACTGTCAGAGGACACCGATGTTATCAGATTGTGAAGAATAGTAGTTTGACAACTGTCAAATCTCATCTTCAGGGGTTATGTTTACATGTTTATTTTACACACCAACAAAATAAAAAATATGTGTTACGTGAAATGTTTAATGTCAGAAATGCTTGACAACATCGGCAGAATTGCCAACCTAAATCAATTCTATCTGCTTCCTCTCGTGCACAATAGGCGGGTTCTAAAGATGGTAATGAAACCAACTTAGTTATGAAGCAACTGCTCTGACTCGTGAAAATCGGTATACCACACAGTCCGTATGTATAATAATAAACCGGATATTTCAAAATATTTAAATAGTCTATACACTACATACGTCTTTAGTATCGCATATAATTAACAAAATATTAAAATAAATTATGATTTTAGAAAAGAAGTAAATTTTGATATTAAGCTTTTATCAAAAGCAACTATTTCAAGCCAAAAACCTTAAACCTGCCTTCTTACATATAAACGTTGCATAATTAGTTACGAACAAAGGAATAGTAACTAGTATTCTGGAGCTTTGCTGTATGTACTATAAATGGATAATAAGAATTAATACGATTCTTTTATTCTAATTTATTTTAATTATTATAAATATAGATAAACATCTCGGAGTTTTTATCGATGTACTATTGGCCTTCGCATAGACATTTTCCAGAGAATTAACTTATTCAGATAAAAAAGGTTTTACCCTCAATTTTTTATAGTATAGTGTGACATATATATTCGCTTATTAAAATTTTAAAAAAATCTATGTGGACAGCACATAACTCTCTTATGCACGTCGTGTTATATCAACAACTGAGCAACAGTTAATGAGCCGCGGTACGGAAATTTTAATATATTTGTATTTCCTTTTATAGTAAATGTAATAAATTATTTTGCAAAAATTACATGCAGCATACCTGAAAGAAAATTATTAACCACTTATAAAATATAACACACCCTTCGGTTTAAACACATCTGAATAGAAATGGTCCTATTAAAGTTATATTAATCCAATAATAACGTTTCTTTTTATCTTTCAAATATGAGAATCAAGGCTTGTTAAAAGTTAGCATTTTGATTCTATTTTAATATGATTACGTATGGATGGTTAAATTAATTTTTACCTTCCAACCTACATATGCATATATAGGTATAGAAGGTTATGCAATCGACTTTTTTTTCACTATCGTAAATCGACTTATTAGCTCGTTTTACAATGTTTGGCTAAGTTTCGCTAAGATTGACCAGCAAGTCTGGATCCCTGGGTGTATGTCTGTATGTCTGTGTGGATGTATGCTAGTAGCCACCATCACTCCAGAACCAAAACACCTACGTACCTAAAATTTTGCATTTAAGCTTGTTTTCATTTGGCTTAGAGCTGATTAGAATTTGGGAGAAATCCAGCGTCGGAGATGGCGGTTTATTATGGGCAGTTTTTGGTTTTTATCAAATATTTCTAAAACAGCTGCATATTTCAAATACATAAAAATATCTAAATATAGACCTCAAACATATCGATTTATTATGCAATTTTTAGATATGAAGCGTAATTTAGCGGCAAAAAATCTTAAAGTAGAGTTTAAGTGTTAGTTCAAATTTTTTCAGTATTTGATTAATTTTATAAGAAAAAGTGTAGACGTATTTTTTAAAGAAAAACTTAACTTTACATACATTTTCTTTATAAAGTTTTTTAATATAAAGCGAAATAAAAGTAAAAATTAAAGAAATATGATTAAAAATGCTGAAGCTGTATTATTGATATTTTTATAGTAGCAGGCGGCTTTGGAATTTTTTATTACGTTAACATGTATTTATGTCAATGAATTTCTATCTGACATGAAGTTTTAAACGTCATTCTGACATAGATTATTGTTTTTTTTTTTAATGAGGCCTGTTTTCGTTATGAACGTATAAAAGGAGGTTGCATAGTTATCCTAAAATATCTGGTGTGGAACACCACACAACCTTCCAACCTGCAAAATGGAAATTACATTTTTTTAGGATAATTATGCAACCTCTTTTATAAGAAGTTCATTAGGAAAATAGGAGTAGAACTAGGACACCTTGGTCGCCGTACAGTTTTTTTTTGTGACGTCACCCTTCGGACACCTTGGTCGCCATTTTTTTTATGTCCACGTGGAGATCGAACCTTTGTCACCTGAAAATAAAAAAGTTTAATCTGTTATTAATAGGATCCGTTTTTATCAAAGAAGATTCCATAATTATTATTAATTTTTGTTAATCCCATCTATAGATTGTGACCTAATTTATTTATGCATTGAGGGGTTGCATTCTAATAAGGGGCCGTAGTCTTGTAAGACGGGAATCTGTTCCCGGGCTATTTAATATGTGTTTATTATTATTAAATAGTTATACAACTTGATTTATATTAATTGGAAAGCAGAAATCAGTCATCGACATTGCATTAATTAATGTGTTTACAAATATTTTAAAAATTTGCTGCTGCAAAAAAAAACATTAAGATCTAAATTTAATATTAGATGCAATAATAATAATAATCATTTCTACCCTGATGCAATAGCGCTTTTTTTATACAGGCTGATTCTCTATCTAAGCGGTCAGCACCTATACATTCGAAGAAATGATGCCTGATTTATTCGTATGTTCAATTACTCACACACACACACACACACACACACACACACACACACACACACACACAAATTACTTTAAAATAAATAAATGAGCAGCAATTAAGTAAGCAGGTAATTATGCATTATAATTAGATATACATTAAACCATTATTGTTGATACACGATGCGCGTGTTGGTTTTAGTAAATATTTAAAAAACAACTACAAAACAGGGTTATCTTGATGTTAAAAGATACGCACGATAAAACAGAGTAGAATACGTGAATTTTGTTAAACGGCGGCAGAGTTCCTATCAGTTCCTCTTGGAAAGCGTTGTAGGGCACATACCATGACCGCCATTCCAAGCCGTGATGTTTATCCTCTAAATACCTTATGTGTCTTGACAACGGCTTTGTTATAAAATAATCTCGAGGTGGCTTTATCAGCATCAGCAGTAACGAACCATGATCTGTAATCACGGCAATTTCTTTCGGTATGAATTCGTTATCATATATGTAAAATTTTGCGACGCGAGGCTTTCGGCGAAGACTGTTTCGGCGACCCCACTCCAATCCTCCCCGAACATAACCGACATTGTAAGATAGGTGTAGGGTGTCGCAACTTGATCTCGGGTCTTCGCCCCTTGTCGTGATCGAAATTTGTTAGTGGGACTTCGTGTATTGTCGTGGTATCCTTGGAGGAAAATTTGAATTTGTATTATAATAAGGAGCCTAATTCTAATTTGTAAAACAGGTGTAGGGCTGTGCAACTAGCTCTCGGGGCTCTGCCCCCTGGTCCCTTGGCGAGAAATTTGAATTTGAATTTGTATTTAAGTCTCTGCAGGTTATGGCTGGAAATATGAATTTGTATTGTAATAAAGAGCATAATGCTAACTTGTAAGAGAGATGTAGGGCTTAGCAACTTACTTTCAGGTCCTCGCCCCTCGACCAAAAATTTGAATTTGTTTGTGGCGTCATCTATGAGGGGAAATTTGAATTTGTATTATAATAAGGGGGCCTAATGCTAACTTATAAGACAGACAGACATAGGGCTTCTCAACTTGCTTTCAGGTCTTAGCCCCAGGTCCCTTGGCGGGAAATTTGAGTTTGTATTCTAATGAGGGGACTATTGCTAATCTATAAGACAGACATAGAAACTTGTGTTTGGGGCCTGCACCCTTCTATCGTGGCCCCTTGTTGGGAAATTTGAATTTGTGTCGTCATCTAGTTGTGTATGACCTAATGAACATTTTTTCTATAATAAAGGAGGCACCACCTGCCGTTATATTTCTAGGACTAATCAGAGTTTTGTTTGTGGCACCATCTAATGGTATATTTTTTTTTAAACTAGCGAATGTTTACTGTAATAGAGACGGCGGCGCCTAGCGGTATATTTCTAGGACTAATTAGGGTTCTTTGTGATGCCATCTAGCGGTATAAAGACTAATAAATGTTTTCTGTAATAGATCTTGATCGTGTTCGTCTCTCCCTCGTCGCCCCTCTCTCATCTCTTACTCAAACAACCAAATCAATCTCAATCAATCAAACCATAACTTACAGCTTGCGAAAACTAGCTTACAGTTCAAAAATACCGATTGGACTAAATTACAGTTTGCTAAAACCAGCCAACCACAATTCAAAGTACCAAATTGACTCAACTTAAATCATACAAAATCAGCTCGTAATTCAAAAAATAACAGTATGATTTAACTTACAGCGTTCAAAAGAAACCCAGCCTTACTGTAATTACCCATCTAATCGCCCCTTCGCATTAACTGCAGCATTGTTAGTGCAGGTTCGAACGCCGTTAGGAAAACAAGTTTATTAATGAAAATTGAAGGAAAGCTTAGTGTTTGAAAATATATTATAAACAACAATACATAATTTATTTAATCACATTTTTGTCGGTATTCGTCTTCTTCAACCGTGATTCGTCGCTATCATCATCATGGTTTTGAGACTCTTCTTTCTACTCCATCTCATAGCACTTTTTCCTCTTCTGTGAATCATCACCATCATCTTGGATGTGAGATACGTTCATCTCATCCACGTCATCGTTTCCGTTATCATCTTGAACGGTTATGCTGTAATGGTTTATTAACAAGTCAGTAAAATTTCTAATGTGCGCTGATGTTGGATCATAAACAGGAGAACACATTATAATAATGCTCATTCGATGACCATTACACTTTAAAGAGCGAAACGCGCGAGAAACGAGAATGCTCCCGGCCTTGAGTCTTGTGCGTGGGCGCACTCGTCAACATTCGGTCAGAATCGGTTATCTTCAGGGATGTTTGGAGTGTGGGTCGCCGAAACAGCCTTCGCAGCCGTCTTAGGAGAAAATGCCTCTGCCAAAAAAGGTGTTGAGATTTATAAACATACCCCTAGGGATGATATTAGAGCATGGTTACGGAGGCAAGAAGCGTACACTACGCATAACTCCCGCCTCACGTCTTAGGTTAGGTCAATACTCGCGCGAGATGGTGATGGAAACGTTGACGTGGATGCGATGAATGTATCTCAGTTCCAAGATGATAGTGATCATCCACAGAAGAGGAAGAAGTGCGATGAGAAAGAAGAGAAGGATGAATCTCAAAATCATGATGATAGCGACGAATCACGGTTGAAGAAGAAGACTTGTTTTCCTAATGGTGTTCGAACCTGCACTAACAATGCTGAAGTTAATGCAAAAGGGCGCTTAGATGGGTAATTACAATAAGTGTGAGATTGGCTTCCTTTTTTACGCTGTAAGTTAAATCATACTGCTATGTTTTGAATTGAGAGCTGATTTTGTATGATTAAGGTAAATCAATTTTGTATTTTGAATTGCGGTTGGCTGGTTTTAGCAAACTGTAAGCTAGTTTTGCAAGCTGTAATTTATGATTTGACTGATTGAGATTGATTGATTGATTGAGAGCTGATTGTTTTATTTGATCGAACGTGATTTGTTTAGGATTGGCCTACTTAGTTGATTTGATTACTCTGATTTGAGTGGATTCATTGATTTGTTTGTTTGAGAAAGAGACGAGAGAGGGACGACGAGGGAGAGACGAACACGATCAACCTCTATTACAGAAAACATTTATTAGTCTTTGCACCACTAGATGGCATCACAAAGAACCCTAATTAGTCCTAGAAATATACCGCTAGGCGGCCCCGCCTCTATTACAGTAGACATTCGCTGGTTTAAAAAAATGTACCACTAGATGGTGCCACAAACAAAACCCTGATTAGTCCTAGAAATATAACGGCAGGTGGTGCCTCCTTTGTTACATAAAAAATGTTCATTAGCCCATACACAACTAGATGACGACACAAATTCAAATTTCCCAAGAGGGGATCACGACAGGAGGGCGCCGGCCCTAACACAAGTTCCTATGTCTGTCTTATAAGTTAGCAGTAGACCCGTTATTAGAATACAAGTTCGAATTTTTCGCAATATGTAATCAGAATGTAAACGCTTAAACACAAATTCATATTTCCCGCTAAAGGAACTGGGGCTAAGACCCGAGAGCAAGTTGCGAAGCCCTATGTCTGTCTGTCTTATAAGTTAGCATTAGACCTCCTTATTATAATACAAATTCAAACTTCCCCTCATAGATAGCGCCACAAACAAATTCAAATCTTTGGTCGAGGGACGAGGACCTCAAAGTAAGTTGCTAAGCCCTGCATCTCTCTTACAAGTTAGCATTATACCCCTTATTGCAATACAAATTCATATTTCCAGCCATAACCTGCAGAGACTTAAATACAAATTCAAATTTCTCGCCAAGGGACCAAGGTGCAGAGCCCCGAGAGCAAGTTGCGCGTCCTTACACCTGTCTTACAAGTTAGCATTAGGCCCCATATTATAATACATATTAAAATTTTCCGCCAAAGGTACCACGACAATACACGAAGCCCCACGAACAAGTTCCGATCACGACAAGATGCGAAGACCCGAGAACAAGTTGCGACCCCCTATAACTGTCTTACAATCTATGTTCGGGGAGGATTGGAATGAGTTCACCGAAATAGCCTTCGCCGAAAGCCTCGCGTCGCAAAATTTTACCTATATGATAACGAATTCATACCGAAAGAAATTATGGTGATTACAGATCATGGTTCGTTATTGCTGATGCTGATAAAGCCACCTCGAGATTATTTTATAACAAAGCCCTTGTCAAGACGGATAAGGTATTTACAGGGTAAACATCACGGCTTGAAATGGCGGTGCCCTACGATTTCCAACAGGAACTCTGCTGTCGTTTACAAAATTCACGTTAAGAGTAGTGAAAACCAGCAGTTTTTAAGATTCCTTAACACACTAATACTAAACTTGGACGAGACTGGCTGTCCGTCGATTAAAAAATAGGAAAAGGAAGTAAAGGCGTATAGTTGTTTAAACCATAAGAGCCTATGTACGCCCTGGAAAACGCATTACCACTGCAAGATTGGGCGCATACCAACGCCAAAAATGTATGCGGTACAACTGTTGAAATGTTTGAAATCGACCCCCGGCCACAAGAATGTGTTTTGACTTGTTGTGCTTTTAATCAGCTACCGCGACACGCACCTAGACCGTGTGCAATTATTGCGAACACGGATCCAGCAAACAAACCAAGTCAGCATTAGACCACTATCTACATTGATGAGAATGGTAATGGAGAATAATTTGATCCCTTTGGACGCCCCCCGCTAGGTTACCATTTACGTTTCCTTGAGAAGAACTCTAGATGGTTCCGCTACAGCAAAACGACACTGCAGGATTATCATTCGGATGTGTGTGGATTTTATACGATAATGTTCTTGTATTTTAGAATGAGAAATAATTTACCAATGCTTGATTTTTAAATCAGCTTTCACTATATGTTTAGTTATAAATGATGAGATAATCAGATTACTGTATAATGCTTATTTTTCAACCCTTCTACTCTGATAAATAAAAGTGTTTTTAGTAGTTTAGTTGTTTTAATTAAGAGTTCCGTAAAAAGAGAGAGGCGTGCATGATCAACTTCTATTGCAGAAAAATTTTCGGTGAAAAAAATCTGCAATCACAGGTATATTCTACTCTATTTTATCGTACTTATCTTTTAACATCAAGATAACCTTATTTTGTTGTTGTCTTTTAAATATTTACTAAAGCCAAAGCGCGCATCGTACATTAACAATAATGGTTAGGTGTATATCTAATCATAATGTCTAATTACCTGCTTACTTAATTGCCGCTCATTTACTTATTTTAAAGTAATTTGTGTGTGTATGTATGTGTTGTTGTGTAGAGAGAGAGAGAGAGAGAGAGATTAATTGAACATACAAATAAATCAGGCACAATTTTTTCGAATGTATAGGTGCTGACCACTTAGATAGAGAACCAGCCTGCATAAAAAGGCGCTATTGCATCAGGGTAGAAATGATTACTATTATTTCATCTAATATTTAATTTAGACCTTAATGTTTTTTTTGCAGCAGCAATTCTTTAAAATATTTGTAAACTAATTAATTAACGCAATGTCGACGACTGATTTCTACTTTCCAATTAATATAAATCAAGTTGTATAACTATTTAATAATAATAAACACATATTAAGAAGCCCGCGAACAGTTTCCCGTCTTACAAGACTATGGCCCCTTATTAGAATGCAACACCCCAATGCATAAATAAATTAGGTCACAATTTGTAGATGGGATTTAATGGCGGCCAAGGTGTCCTGCCTCTACTAATAGGAAACATTGTAATCACAAAAACAATAGTCTATGTCGAACAGACGTTTAAAACTTCATGACAGGCATCGATTAATAGACAACCGAGATGCTAACGTACCCACGCCCACACATACAACACACACACACACACACATACACACACGCACCCACACATACACCCACACACACATACATACACAGACACACGCACACCCACCCACACACACACACACACACACACACACACACACGCACACATCCAGACATCCAGACGTTACTGGTCGATCTTGGCGAAACTTTGCTACAAGTTGTAAAATGAGCTAATAGGTCGATTTACCGATAGTGAAAAAAGTCGATTGCGTAACATTTTGAAGGTAAAAAATTAAAGTTTACCTGTCTGTCTTGAAGTTTTAAACGTTTGTTTAACATAGATGATTGTTTTTGCGTTTACAAAGTTTCCTATTTTTGTAATGAACTTCTTATAAAAGAGGTTGCATAATTATCCTAAAAAAAATTATTTCATTTCTTTTAATTTCCATTTTGTAGTTTTGAAGTTCGTGTGGTGTTCCACATCAAATGTTTAAGACTTCTTTAGTTTCATATAAAATGTTTAAATTTGAATTAACTTTTAAACAGTACTCTAAATGGTTGCCGTAAGGTTAGTTTTCCCTATATAAATAAAATTTATTTTAGAGCTTATTTGTTAACCAGCAAGTGTAGAATGATTAATAAAACTAATTAAAATGCAATTAATAAGATTAACATTTTCCAAGATATTCGCAAAGCTTGTCTAAGCGACTTGTATACAGTACTTTCACACGTACAAGCACACATGCACACGTACACGCATACGCACCCGCGCACAACACACGCACACACGCGCACACACGCGCACGCACTTCACACACGCACACAAACGCACTCAAGCATGCACACACCCACAAATAATACACGCGCGAGCGCCGCTCGCACGCACCCACCCACAAATACACACACACACACAGACACAGCTATTAAATATGGAACTGTTGAAGCAAGTTTAAAGAATATAAATTTGAATAATTCCTTACATATGGTGCTGCATGTATAAGAAATCAAAAAAGGAAACAATCTGTTTCAAGACTAATTCTATTGATACACTTGTATCTATTATTTAGAATTGTTTGAATGTAGTGAACCCTACTCTATTAATTTTCGCCTGATGTGGTAGAAAAATGATGAACAAGGGAGAAGGTGAATCTGAGTTTATGACACGAGTGTCAAAAAGGACCCAAATTAAAAATTATCCTGTTTCTTCAAGACGTCTCTCTGTCGTAACATAACACGGGGCATCTGAAAAGTTTGTAATTTTTTTCCTGAAGACTTTCCGTCATTGCTTGTGCGTATTGCTTTCTCGACTTCTGATATTAAAATTTCGGGTACTTCGTCATCATTTGTTATAGGTTGTATATTATTTGATCGTTCGTCTGAGAATATTTCTGTTAGGTAGGATGTCCATGCTTGTTTTCGTTCTTCATTAGTAAGAAGTATTTTGTTTTGATTATAAACTAGTATCTGGGTACTTGATTTTGTAATATTGCCAGATAATTCCTTAATACGCTTGTGTAGCTTAAAATTTTAATGCTTTCTGTAAATTTCTTCTATTTCCATACATTGTTCTTTAGCCAAAGCTGTTTAACTTCAGCTATGTTCTTTTTAATGATTACATTTATGTGTTTATATTTCTCTGTTGTTTTTATTTTTATATTTTCTTCTCTTTTCCATTAAATGCAGAATCTCATCCGTCATCTATAGTTTCTTCTTGTTGTTCCTATTCTTTGTTAGTATCTCTTCTGGTGCATCCAGTATATTGTTTCTTACATTTCTCCAGATTTCTTCTATACTTTGCGTTTTATGTTTTCGCTGCATCGCAGTTTAGTTTCTAACGACTTTTTCAGTTCTTCTTTTTTCTCTGAACGTTTTAGTTCCTTAACATTTATTTTGGCCGTTGATTTCGTTTGTTCCACCATTTTTAAAACACAGTTGTAATTTTGTGACAAGATTGTGATCAGACTGTATATTTGCTCATAGAAATGCCTCTACGCGGGTTGTGGTTGCGAAATCTTTGATTAGTAAGGATATAGTCGATTTGATTCCTTATTGTACGTTCATTTGTGTGTTGTGGAGATTTCCACGTCTAGATCCGCCTAGGTGGTAGAAAGAACCACGTGTTTAATACTATCAAGTCTGTTTTCTGAGCAAATTCAGCTTTTTCCGCGTTCGTTTCGTATTTCTAATCCGTGTTCACCTATTACACTATCTATACGTCCTTTAGCGAGTTTGACATTAAAGTCTCCTAGGATAACATTTACGTTAGACCTTTGGTGACTACACACTTCGTCTACTTCTTCAGTTGCATCTACCAGGGTAGTTGGTATATAAAAAATACCGAACATTCACAACGAAGTGAGCTGGACAGCAATCGTGCTGGAACAGCATTCGTTTTCGAATTTCGAAGGGCACTGTTAGGTAATTGTCACCATTTAGTTGGTTATTAAAAAAAATGGGCCTATAATTGGCCCTCCTAGAATTCCTGCCCAACAATTTACAGGCCAACGACGTTGGTGCTGGACTTCTCACATCCAGTGCGGATTCGTTCTTAACCAATAGTGCGTATAATAGAGATTCACACCTCCAGTACTATGAAAGGTGGCCCCGTGTGTCCATAATATACGTGAAAGAACTTGCCGATCTTCTACCATCATACCCAAAAGCTAATCGCAAGGATCTAGTCTTCGGTCAAAATCTGCAGCAGTCAATGCCTGGTGCAGGGCTAAGTGATATGGATGTAACCCGACTGGATATTATTAGTTTTTGTAGGAAAAGCATTAAGTAAACCTTTGTAAGTTTACAGTGGAGGCTCAAATTCGAAATATCGCTTACCCGTCTCCTTGAAAATGTTTTGAACTGCAGTTCGAGTTACACTCAGATCCTGCGCACTAGTTCTAGTACTTAGGTGAGGATTAACTGCACATAGTCTAAAACATTAATAACGTTCTTTTCGGTGCGTCTCTTGCGTTGTCTACGTTATACGGGAACATGAACGTTTCCAGTTGTTCGCAAACGATGGATAACTCGAAGAAAAACTTTTTTACTCGAATCTGAATATTTCTGCGCGTGTACTTTTCGAGCAACTGAGCATTTCTTATGTATTCAAAATAAACACCTATCGGGTCAAATAACTCTTCGTTGTTATAAAGCATTTTGTAACACTAAAAGTCGACAGCACGAACAATAACACCATAAACTCGAAGAATAACACGAATGGCACCAATGCGATTTGGATAATCAATAATAACCTTTGAAAAATACTAACTGACATGACATGAAACTAAAATGTTTTGATATTTTGATGTATTGCTTCCAGTTTTGTTTTCACAGCCTACTAACGTTTATGACGGATGCCTTCCCTAAGAAATGATTATTATTTACCTAGGTTGCGTTTTATTCTTCTTTTGTGCATAAATTGTCGGTTTTGAGAAAGATATGGGTTTTCATCAATATTTTGGGACTTTTATTTTCTATTTATTACCTTAGAAGGCAATAATACCTACCGAGGTAAATTTACTTTTTGGAAATATTAGTTTTCCAGTTTATGTTTTAAATGTCGAAAAAAATAGTTGGGTTTTTTTTGGATACCGCGCAGCATACACTGATGTTATTTGATTTGTGAACGGCATTTTGAAATCAACGGTTCGTTAATCAAACACATAGAACTTTAATGACTCAAAGCAATATTTAAAGTGGCTATTGTTTTGTGTTATTTTTGGCATTTCAAGACCTACTTGTTTTTAATAGACTGCTATTCTGTCTATGCGTGAGATATTGCAGCTCTTTATTGAACAGTACGGGTGACAACTTGAACATTCGGGCTGTCATTGGTTCTTCAGTATTAGGACTTTTGGACACCGTTCTGCTATATAACATCGGTCCTATTTTATCCGCCCTATATTAAAGATACGCCACCCAGGGGACTATTTGGTTTATTAAATTTTATTCCTTTGCCTTAATAGCTTAGTAATTAATAAATTTTAATAATTAATGACAGATATAAACCTGCTCTCTAATTCTGTTACTTGTAAAATATATTTTTATATTCTGTGTAACGAAAGTAGATATGGATTTGCGGTTTTCACCAACCCCTATATTTTTTCACGCTGTTTTTCGTGGGTTAAAAATAATTATACCATTACATTTAAAATTTTCTAGAAAAGTGCAAAGATTTACGGCTCTGTCACAAAACGCCATCTACCGACTAGAAAAAAACTAAACCGACAAAGTTAATATTTTATTAGAAGACCCGAGAAGCCTTTCTCAAACGAAGTTTATAAAAATCGGTTGAGTTAAAAAGACGTTTTGGCATTTTTTTAAGTGAACATTTACCTCTGCTGCTGCTATGCTGCTAAAAAAATTATATGTTTCTAAGCTTCCGTAGTTTAAAATAAAACTATTTTGGACATATCTTGATAACGCCGATTTAATAGAAAAAACCGGTTTTCTAATTTGGTGTTGGTGTACGCCCCTTAGCGGCCATAGCAGGGACTTGAAACTAATTTCCAACTATTTCTCTCATAGCCGATTTACCTATTAGTATTTTTTTCCCAATTTAGTCAAATTTACAGTTTCCGAAATATATCGGGCGTCCATTCTTAGTTGGCATACATGTAATTCTAGCCTTTTCATTTCTTGTGTTAGTTTTCCAGCTTCGAACAAGGTTCGTACATTCCATGTTCCTACTTTTTACAGTAGTCTTTATTAAATTACGTTTAGCATCTGAAATATTTATCCTTGTATTCTTTCTTACGTTGTTATCATATGGAATTCGCTTGTTGGCGACCTGAGAGACCCTATCGGTTTTTCTAACTTGCTATCTCCTGCCGGATCTTGGCTTCCGTTGCACATGATACGTACGTCTCTCTCCTGAATGGTTTATTGTTATGATGATTATATTAGGGTTTTTCTTAAGACTCTTTAATCGTTGCCTTCTGCATCTCCATGCCGTTCACCGTACTGTTGTATTGGTTCGTCCGCCTTGAGGAACGGTTTCTGGCTCCAAGGGCAAGAAGGTGCCCCTACTCATACCAGCTCGACCACCCGTAGCTGTTGGCTAGCAGAGGGTATACCGGCAATCATTCGGAAGAATGTGTAGAGCGATTAAATTCCTATTTTACAGTTACCTTTATTGCTAGTTTTGGTTCGACCCGGGTATTTTATTTCCCCGGTACCCGCTATACCTAGCGAGCATTCCCTATCCGTCCTCTGGGAGGCGCTCAGTTGGGGATTAGCAACCCAATTGGATGTTAAGAAATCTTATTTCGTCCTGTATTAGACCTAATATTGTAATTACTTCCACACAGTTACTTAATTAGCATATTCCAAATGGAACCAGTGATGTGATTATTACTCACTCCAAAATACCAATCTGATGTTCTCAGAGGAAAATTCACTTTTTTCGATGTTATGTTAATGTTTTAAACATTATTTAAGGTTGGGTTTATATCAACAAATAATTGATATCTTTTACCTCTAACAAAAAGTGGAGATTTCCTTCTTTATTATTCACATAGAAAAATTAACATTATTTTATTACACAAGGTAATCTAAAAAACTATGTACAAAAATCAATTAAAATTATTGTTCTATAAATGAAGAGTCGTTTTTATAACATGCAGTTGTTTTTAGCATGCAAAATTAGTTAACAAACATGAATTGCAAAGCTAGATTTGTAATTCCGCATTGGAACAATGTACAAGTTAATTTCGACATACCTTTATAGTGCACGTGGTGAACAAATTATCCAATCACACTATAAACCCTAGGGCTGCAGGCGTGATTCTGACACCTGTACCTGATGAAAGGACATTCAAACATATTACATAATTACCGTTAGTACTATTGTGTTTGGTGTTAAAATTACATAACCCGTTTTTTGCCTTTTTTTGTAGAAGATTGTTTATTAGCGATTGAGAAGTTCACAACATTCTTATATGTATTTAAAGTGTCAATGGGTTTTATAATAAACGTGGTTAAATATTATATAGCAATAACCTAAGCGCATTTCAATAATTTCAGATTTATTTGATAGCTGTACAATAGGAAAATTTTATAATGCAGACTATTTTTGTCTGACTGGCCTGGATTTAAATTTAAAATTTTATTTTATTAGATACTGTCATTTTAACAATACATAAATGCTAATGTATTACGCCTGAAAACACGTTTAACAATCATGCGTTATTTTTAGATTTGATGAACATTACGTGATTAAATATGGCCACTAAATTCATTTAAAGTGTAATTCGCCCCGCAATATAAACAAGAACATGTGCATAAAATATTTTTAAGATTTAAACCAAGTCTAAGTCACCACTTCCTAGTTCTATGTTTTAATGAAACCGATTACTGGGATAACCACCTATAAGTTAAAGTAATACATTGGAAGGAAGAATCATGCTATAGTAAAATCTTGACATGTTGCTTCATAATTTCTTATCCCTAACGCAAAAAATATTAAGTGCTAATAAATCTGAAATTGTTAATACTAAAAGCAACACTTGACATTAATAGTATTTCTTAATGATTTTATAAAAGAATGTGCAATAACAACCCAATTTTTATTTTATATATTGGGGTTACAAAAATCTTTAAGCTTAAATTTAACCTAGTCCACCATCCCTAAAAACAAAGTAAAAAATCTGTTGTATCTAGGAAGGAAACATAGGTATTTTTGACAATAATACAAAACGATGTGAACCATTATTATCACAAATTATTTTTTCACTGTGTCCATATTTCGATGTTCACCATTGATATCTCTGTTATTAGAAGAGATAGGGCAACGGTTAAATAGGGAATGTTTTGCAGAAATCAGTGCTCATAACAAATCTCATTTCAAATTGAACCTAACTTTTTTCAATTTTAAAAAACCAAAATTTGTCAATTTCAATGTTCCTCAATAACTCGATAACGGCTAACGCGACCGCTATTAAACCTTTCGACACTTTTTAAGATAAACCTTTCGGTGTAAACAGAAACCCCCGATTTTCAATTGTTTCCAAGTTATTAGCGCCATCTTTTGTTTCATATATTGGATTTTTGGTTAGTTAGGCAGTCCTTAAACGGAGCTTTTCAACGATGTACAACATGCCCGGAAAATCTTTATTTACAGGGGAGAAATTAACAAAAAATTAGATTCATCTTTAATATGAAATTAGTAGGCTTTGAAATTAAACACCAATGAGAAATGACAGCGAAAAAGATGCGTAATACTGTACAATAACGAAAAGATAAGAAAATTCATCAAAGTAAAAAGTAAAGAAACAGTACTAATAGTTCAGTCACTTGAAAAAAACTGTTCAATATGACGACCATTCTGTTCCACACACTTGTGACACCTTATTCTAACAGAGTTACATACTCTACGAAGAGTGTTTTTCATTTAATGATCTTAGCACATCAAGCACTCTTTGTTCTAAAATTTCCCTAGTTTCTGGCGGTTCATAATTAAATACTTCATTTTTAGTGGTACCCCATATACAAAAGTCGAGGGGGTAAAATCAGATGATCTTGCAGGCCATTACACTTGTCCATTATTTGAAATCACTCTTTCATTAAAATTTTCTCTCAAAAAATGTTGCACGTGACGAGTGTTATGGGCCGGGAACCGTCCTGATGGAACCAGATGTTTTGCATGTCGTCAGGATTAATAATTTGTCTCAAAGAGGGCATTATCTCGTTTGTTAGTAACTTATGTGTTACCGGTTAAATTGTAATCAAGAATGAAAGGACCTATTAAGTGGCTTCTAAAACGAAAAGAAACTCAAACAACAAAATAAAGATGTAATCAAAATTTCATACCAATTAAACCGCACCAGACATTAAAGCCAAAGCGAACTTGAAATGTTCCTTGCTTTAACAAATGTGGATTTTCAGTAGACCAATAATGAGTACTCCACAATTGGTAAATCATGTTTCATCTGTCCACAGTATTTTCCTAGGAAAATTACCATCACCTTTACATTGTTGCTAAATTGTACTCTTCGGTGATAGTCATTATCGTTTAAACCTTGTACAACTGTTAGTTTGTAAGGGTGGTATTTGTTTTTCTTCAAGGTTCTCTGAACAGTGGATTTTGGAGTAGCAGTTTATCGAGCAACTCGGCAGTACTGATGTGCTTGGATTGTTCGTAACGTTTCGCAAAACATTATTTCGGCGTATGTCAACATCGTTAACTTCCTAGTTAGCTCTTTTTTGTTCGAAACTTCTAAATTTCAGTAAATTCATAATTATCCTGCTAAAAATTGTCCTGTGTGATTGCTGTCTTTCCGGAAAGCGCGCAGCGTAAATCGTGCACGCATTTTCATAGTTTCTATTCGCTTTGAAGTACACTTCCAACATATCAACTTTTTCTTCGCTTGAATATTTATGTATCATTATCAATACTTATCAATAACTACGAGTACCCAAGGTTTTACTTAACTAATCTCTGTAGCACTAATTATAATTTGACAGCTTATCATTTTGTTTCACACTAACGTTTAATTTCATGGATTACTAAATTCATTGGGAGATTTTTGTTAACATGAAGTTAAACGTCAGTATCTTTCCGTTTTTTTTTTATTATTATTTATTTTACAGTATTACTTAGCGTGTTCTTTCACTTTCATTTCTCATTGGTGTTTAATTTCGAAGATTAGAGATTAATTTAATTTTTTGTTAGTATCTCCCCTGCAAATAAAGATTTTCCAGGCATGTTATACATCGTTGAAAAGCTCTTTTTAAGGACTACCTAACTAACGCAAAATCCAATATGGCCACCATAAGAAAAACAATACAGATAGCGCTAATAGCCTAGAAACAATTGAAAATCGGAGGTTTCTGTTTCCACCGAAAAATTTAAGTGTCTGAATAATGTAAAGATTTAATATTGGTTGCGATAGGCGGTATCGAGTTATTGAGGAAAATTGAAATTGACAAATTTTGTTTTTTTACCAAAATATCTTAATATTTAAAAAAGTTTGGGTGAATTTGAAATGAGATTTGTTGTGAGCGCTGCATTCTGCAAAACATTCCCCATTTAACCGTTGCCTTATCTCTTCTAATAACCGATATACCAATGGTGAGTATTGAAACTGACAAAAGTAATTTGTAGAAACACGGTAACGTAATAACTATAAACATATAATATAAATAAATGTAAAAATCAACCTTAGTAAAAAAAACAAGCACACTGTAAGTACGTTTACTAGAACCGTTTGCGATATAACACACGTAGTTATTCTGGTTTTTACTATTTATTTTCAGTAAATCCTATAGACAATGGTGCCTCTTCTAAAAAAATCATACTAATCGTATAGAAAATTACTCGGATTTTGCTTCAGACGATAAGCTAATAAGCTTGACCACAGATGTGCCTTATTCGGCTATTATATACAAGGTGGGGTATCAATATGTGTCTAATAAATAAAAAGTATTTCAGAAATTATGCATAAGTTTACAAAAACTTTATTATTGATAATTTTATATTAAGATAAAAGGAAAGATATAGACGATTAATTTTGTAGTAGAAGTATTGTAAGTGTCTGGTGAGGAACATCAAACCTTCTAGGATACAAAGTGGAAATTAAAAATGAAATGGACTTTTTACAAAAATTGTGCTTCTTTTATAATACGTTCGTAATGATGGTAGGTAACATTATAAAAACGACGTTTAAACATTCATGTCAGATAGAAATTAATAGACATACTAATGCTAACTAAAAATTCCAGAGCTGACCCTATGTAAAAAATGTGGCAAAATCTTTTACATGATTTACATATTATTTAATTTCTAGGGTTTATTTATTTTCAAATAAAGAAATTTTATAAATCAAAGTTATGCAAAATTAGATTATCCATAAAAAAATATATTTACACAGCTTGCTATAAAATTGATCATTTGGTCAAGTACAAATTCCACATTAGGAGTTTTTTAACAGCCAATTCGTACGTCGTCCGAGAAAACCGCACAGAACTTGATTACCATATTAAATTTAATATAAGTTCAATATGACGGTACTTTAGTTGAAATGTGCAGCTGATTCAGAAATATTTGAAAAAGCCAAAATGCGCTTAATAAACTCTCTCTATCTCCTGTTCTGAAAATCTTCAAAAATCTAACCAGCTCCAAGAGAAATGAAATCACACACACTCACACACACCCAAACTCACACTTACACTCTCGCACACACACACGCAGGTATGTGCCGCCATGCATGAGTACACTTACACACGCACACACGCACTCCCATGCACACACGCATACACGCACACGAGCACACACGTACATACGCACACACGCACATAAGCACACACGCACACACGCACACGCACACGCACGCACGCACGCACGCACACACGCAAACACGCACACACGCACACACGCACACACGCACACACGCACACACGCACACACGCATACGCGGACACACGACACACATACGCACACACGCACACACACGCACACGCCCACGCGCACACACACACACACACACACGCACACACGCACACACCACACACGCACTCGCGCATACACGCACGACACGCACACACACACACACGACACACACGCACACACGCACACACGCACACAGCACACACACACACCACACATGCACACACGCACACAGCACACACGCACACACGACACACAGCACACAGCAACACGCACACACGACACACGCAACACACACGCACTCACAAACGCACACACAGCACACACGACACACACACACACGTACACACACACACACGCACACACGCACACACGCACACATGCACTACACGCAGACACGTACTCACGCACATACACACGCACACACGCACTCACGCACGTACGCACGCACACACGCACCATACGCACACACGCAAACACATACACGCACGCATTCATTATTTAACAAAATCTGGATTGTCTACTCTGGGCATTCCGCTATACATACATACGTTCCTTGAAAATACCACCAAATTTATATAATTACGTAGTAAAGCTACGTACAATCTAAAACTGAAACTGAATTTTTCTGATTTCACGTTTTACATACCCTTCAACACTATTAATTACCAGTCTGGTCAGTTGACCGTTTCGCCTTTTGCTTCACTCATTTTTAGCATGTATTGTTAGCATATTATTAAATTGGTACAACTTTTTAAATATTACTATTCTTGTCCATTGTTATTTCTATAATAAGGTTGAAATTGTGTTTATATACGTTTTTCACGATTTTTGTTGATTCTGCAGCTTGCCAGTGGAATATTTTCATTAATTTAGACAAGTATAGCTTTTTATTTAAATACCCTTTCTGGCGCCTAGATCAGCTACAAATTTTGTATCTATACTCCGTTTACCGAACAGAAATAGTTAAGCACCTCCTCAAAAATTCCCGCAATATTTAAATGCAACTTTGTTATTGGTCCCATTTTTAAAACACGGCACACAAGCAATTACTTGCTTTCAACTGTTGGAGTTGGCTTACCTAACAGGACAGACGTCTTTAATTCTGTTTTATTAAATATCATACAGTTTAACTGTTTTTTTTTTATGTTCTCTGTTTTTTAGAATAAGGTAAAATGTGTTTTGCAACCGAATCTTATTCTAAACATAGTATATAATCCAAAACTTTAAACATTTTTAAACTATGTCTGTGTTACTTTGTTTTATATAATTAAAAACAATTTGAAAAAAAAATAGTATGTGACGAAGCTTTGTTTATACCCAAGTCCACCTGTAATTTCCAAACTTTGCTTTACTTTAATGATTTGCAGTCTCTTGTACCCTCTTTAATATGTTCTTAGGTCGTCGTATTTTTACAAGTAATAAATAATGTGAAACTTCTGGATGTTACAGTGCCAATGCTACAAACATGACACTTTGTAATTTATTCTTGACAAAGTGGCATTTCGTTTGTACATTTTAGTAATTATTCAGTGTATTTTGCGCCTAAGAAATTTCAGTTTAATGGCTACACTTAAACGACTGGTTTACTTAAGATGTCAAAAAATTGGGTAGGTTAACCATTATTTTTCTGCAATAGCAGTGTGCCAATTTTCATCACTCCAGTTCAAACGGTCTCTCCGCACGCACACACATACACAGACGGCATGGCATGTCAAAAATGGATTGAGGGACCCTCAAAATTTTCCCTTTGCCATACTGTATTATACGAGAATGAAAAAAAATTATTACAGTGGTTTTTATGTAATATTTTTGGGACCTGCAAATCTTACAGGATTCCATGTTGCGACATCCAGCAAGTGGAATAGGACCTTTTTGTACCATTTTCTCGGTGTCATAGTTCACCTTTGCTCATAGCGATCGATGCCTGACATGCGTTCATTACATTTAGCCACTTCGGGTTTGATACACGCTCCCTCGACTGGGTTAGTAACATTTATCATTTTTTATTGGTATTTGATGCTGATTTACTATAAGTCCCGTTTATCCTTCTGTTTCGAAACGCACACTGCATCTTTTTGTGGCCATTTAGTTCGCCATTCCTCGATTTATACGTTACAACCCCTTCCTTTCTGGTTGCCTAGGCGATTTGATCTTAGAGTTCAGTCATGTGAATTATTTCTTGTAGAAGTTTAGTGCTCAAATCGATACTTATAATAGTTGCCCATAAATTGATGCTGACCGCGTTTCTGGTAAGGTTCTGCAAGCGATAACATTACTGTATCCATATCCACTACAGATACACCATTTAGTTTCTCAGATTTACCTTGCTATATTTTCATATTGAGCACAAAACTATCATATAACCTGTTTCCGTATCAATCATGGTTTCCCTTTACATATGTACTACTTTAGCTATGGCGGCTACGTAACAAAATAAATCACTCATCCACAGACAGTTTCATAATGGGTAATATGCATTACGAAAACTAGTTAGCAATTTGTTTTGTAATGGAGTGACTCGGTACATCTTATCTGTGTTATTAACCTTTTGAGCATGGGAGCAGATGAAACATCTGAACAGTCCTTCAAAGCACCCACCCAATAAGGTGAAGTGGATAGCTAGCATGTAATATAATTTTCGCAGCGATGAAAACTTTAATCACCCTTGCAAAACCCGAAGTTCTAAAAGATTGTATAGCTCGTCCAAGGCAAGTAGTTTTAGAAGTACGTGTCTAGAACATTTTTGATGAGATCTGTTTTCCTTACTTAAATGAGAGCATATTTTTCATAGAAGTTAATATCATATTCATGTCATTGTACCAAATTTTATGAAAACATGCCATTGGTGTCGGAATACCTTCAATGAAAATAAGTTTCGCACTAGAAGATAATTTATTAAAACTAACATCCGGAACCTTAGCACAATCATCACACCAATCTTTCTCACCCTTGTCTCCTTCCTCATCCTAATCATTATCTGCATTCTTATATTTGCTGAGAACTGTATAGTATGGTACGTGAAGTAGATGTTATTGACTTTGTTTGAAGTTACAAAAAAAAGGCTCTAATTTTAAACTATCCACAGCCACAATCAATTTTCTTTCAATCCTATATCATACATTGTAGCGTCCCCCAGGTACCCTATCTTGAAAAGTGTAATTTGTACTTATTTGCAAGAATGAAAATTCAAGAACAAAACAATCGCTAAGTGATTTGTTCTGACTTGACTGACAATAATGTTACTATTACTCAAATTAAAAGATTATAAGTCTGATATTTAATTACTCGCAAACCTCAATCTGATAAAACGAAGTGGCCGTCTAGTGGTAGGTACGCTGTGCTATTTGAATTAGATAGGTTAGATGAGGTAAGTGTTGCACCATCAGGGACAGGAAAACAATGAAACTACTCAAATTAAAATTAATGAGCTTTGCGCAATGGTGGTTCAGCCCGTTAATGTACTATTGTGGGAAAGAACCACCAATAAAAACCCACTTTATTCATAAATAAGTAATTGGAAAAGTACATTAATAAATCAAATGACACAAAAAAACAATGAAAAGGGTTAAATATATAACAAAACACCATTAAATCAGGTTCAAGTGCTTACAAAATTAATAAAAAGCAGTTTATTTACACGTAAACGCAATAAAAAAAACCATGTAGTCACACCCACAATTGTGTCATAAATAAATTAAATCGTAATAGCAAACATGTGTCCCTTTAAAACCAATCATGTCTGTCTTTAAGTAAATAAGTACATAAAACAATAAATCAAATTACGGTACATATAAAATACAACAACAGTAAAATTGACAGGTGATAATAAGGTAAAAGCAAGGACCAAAGAAGATAGACAAGGAATTTACACGTACACAATAGTTTAGTGACTACTAAAGCACAAAATATATAAGGCAAATTACAACAAATTACACATAAAGAGAAATTAGTTCGCAGACACAAAATTCTACTTAACAAACTAACACAAAAAACTCATTGAACAAAGCCTTAAAAGGGTAAGTTATAAATAGATCCTAACATCGTGACCGATGTATAAGCTTGAGTGCGTTAGAAAAATACAGTGCCCTTTCTCAGGTTACACATTCATCTATACAACAATAAAAACAATAAAAATAAAATTCGAGATGTTTAATGGTCATCTGGACCCGGGAGTGCGTACCATCTGGCAATTGCCCTTTACAATTAATAACCAGCGTTATCATGTACCCGTTCACCAGCCCACCTCTACACAAATATAAATATAAACAAACAACAATGCTAATTCACACAAATACCAGAGTGAGGGAGCCCTGTACTGTCTTTTACCTTAGCAGATTTCTGCTTAATGAGCCCTCGTGCGAATAAGATACCTTTGCATGGCAATGCTCGATTTTTAATAGGTTACATAAGCTTGTAAAGTGATTTATTGCGCGCTTTCATTTATATAAAAATACCTACGTACACTTGAACACTTGAATTGCTTTGATTGATCACAGACACAAATCGTTAACATACGCGGTTTAGCTTCAAAAAGGGTGACTGCTATTTATAGATTAATATTTGAAAAACACGTTACAACTAACCCCCGAAAAAGAGACAACTTAGCGTTGGCCAATTCAAAAGAAAATGTACACGCAAGAAATATTTTAGACACAAACTGTTTGCAACGAAGGTATTTAATTAACCAAAAACGGTCTGGCTCAATTGACACTCTAACTGTAACTAACTTCCCCTCTGACTTCCAACTCATCATCTCTACCCTCGAAAAATCAACCCTCGTCTCTCAAAAGTAATAAAAAAAACAAGAAGCATTCATTTACGTTGGAACAGTTTCATATTAATTATTGCACGACATCTTAATTTTAAAAATATGCATTCGTCCGTAACAAACACTACATTTTGGTCTCAAGTTTCAACGTACTAAACAAAGATCCCTTTGGATTTGCGCAATGTTCAGCCGAAATTAATCATTAAATCAATGACATTTTTACATAAACAATTCCAATGATTGGCTCTCTCGGTAAAACGGTTTTTAAGCGTACACCGGCCCGTTAAACCCGAACATGGGTTTTTCAACCCTAGCCAAATATCAGTTACATACATTCTCACATTTCTTATACAAAAATGTATGCAATAAAATGTTCCGAAAACATTAGCAAATTATGACGTATTATCAAGATATTAAAAATCCACTAATTATCTTTTCTATCGCGGTAACAATGGCGATTTGTCAAACGTTTATTACAATCATAAAATTTTCGCGGTCCGCTACCTACAGCATTTCATCAAATTTGTCTAAACAATTATAAAAATACTGTGAATTATTAGTTATCTCAATAATTGCTCAGAAACCCTCCAACTTCCAAAATGCACTATTAGATTTTCCCTAAAAAATCTTGTTAGATTCTGCAAACCACACTTTTATTGATATGTGTGAGATAATTTTGAGCAACTTCTGAGCAAAATATTGTAAAACGTTTAAAAAGTGCAGTGTTGTGTCAAAATGCAAGAACTATTACAACTCTCCCAAAATTAAAAAAAGTTTGATTGTTTTATATTTTAATACACCTCGCATAATCGTCGACAGAGGTTCAAAGTCATAAAAAATATTACAAAAAATGATTTTAATTTCTAAAAATGAAATGAAATTGTCGTCTTTTATAACCGAAGTTTAAATTGTTTAAAGAACTTTTAACACTTACCCTGAGGTTACTGACATCTAATTTTATATTAGTTTCTAGATTGTATGCCTTAATGAAGACTCATAAATCAGAAAATATTAATGAAATGCCTATCATACCAGTAGTATCATTCAATAATTCTCGTCGACCAAATGGCTTAATGAATTTATGATTTATTTAGATATTACTAATTCATTTACTAACATACCAGAGAATGAAATTTTAAAATTAATTAAAAATAAGTTGAACTATGAACGAAATGAATTTTACATGTTACTTAAAATTTGTTTAGATTAGAACTTCTCTAATTTTAATGAGTTAACTTATAAACAGTCAGATGGTTTGCCAATGCGATCCCAATTGTCTTTCTTGGCTAATATAAAAATATCCTAGAAATTGAATTTAACCTTCCACTAGTCGTGCGAAATTCTAAAACATGACTAGTCGCTCCGGTCTCACAGACGGTATACCTAATTTACTGAACAAAAATACAGTGGTACATGCTATTTACAAATCGTACATGGGGATGCTTTAGCAACATAGTGATTTGAATAACTAAATAAAAATTAACTAGAAGATTAGTATTTTTCGCCAAATATAGCATAATTAAAGAAAGATGTTTCCACTAACCCATTTTATTCAGTGAAATAAGAAAAAAAACTGGGAGTGATTCAAAATAACTATTTAACAAAAATATACCTCTCCCTTATGAAAAGATACAATACGGATATATTTAAGGGAACTTTAAAGCATTTTCATGGCACTCTTGGCATATTCTAGTCATACGGTCTAAACACATATATTTATTGCACTTGTAGCAATGGAACCGAGTTTTGAGATTTTTTGTGTTGCGCAACAAAGGGACCTAAAACACGCAATCAACCACGCAACCAGCGACTCGGAACACTACATAGCACGGAACCGCAACCAAAAGGAGTCAGTTAAATACGAGTAACACGAAGCATCAACCGAAAGTTAAACGTACCGTGAAGATGGCAAGTGGGATCTTACCGGAACGTAAGGAAATTTAAAATTCAATATATATATATATATATATATATATATATATATATATATATATATATATATATATATATATATATATATATATATATATATATATATACAAAATAACCACCCTTATTGGTCAATAAGACAAATTATTTGCTGTTTCTCAATATTTATGATATTAACCAGATATAAATTAATCACATTAACTGGCTATTATGCATAACAGCTGATAACCCGTGGTTAATACGATAAATTCAGGATTCTATAGAAAAAAAGTGCTTTTTTTACGTTTCTTCTCCATTTCTAGGAAAATAGTGAATTTGTCAGAGGGTACAGAGATAGTTGTTCTGTTCCTTTTCTTTTCTTTTGTATGTGTATCTAGAGAATTATAAAAAAAATACGTCGCCATATCTCTTCAGTTCTAACAACGACTCGGCTCACTCGCTCTCAGTCTACTTAATTGTGCTTCAGGATTCATCCTATCGCTGAACGATAACCCCACCTTTCTATTTTCGCTTCTAAAGTGGTTTTGCAATCTAATTTGTTGTTTGTATATTATTATAAATATGGAAGTGAGTTTTAATAAAGAAATGATGACTGTATTCGAAAATAAAGATGAAAATTATGGAATAATGGGTAAGGAACGATATGAGAGATTGAAAAAGTGCGAGAATCAAAATATAAAACATGTGGGAAAACACCAGCAGATTTCCAGTGGTTAAAAAGATACGATATGATTAAATTAGGTGACACAGAAAAGTTAATATTTCTTGTGAGTATGGGCTCATCTTCAATCCAATACCATGTGCACACTGAAGAAATTTTTAAAATAGTTCATGATGCTCACCTAGCAACTGGTCATGGAGAAAGAACACGAATTTTGAGGGAGATACATAGTAACTACAAAAACATAACTGAAGAACAAGTAACACTGTATTTGTCTCTATGTAAACCTTGTCAAAAAAAGGTTCTGTAGAAACGTCTTGTAGTTCGACCTTTGCTTTTAAGGAAATGAACTTTGGATATCAAGTAGATTTAATTGATAGGCAAAGCCAACCAGATAATTATTATAAATGTATTCTTGTATATTAAGGACCACCTTATTAAATTTGTACAATTGCGCCCATTAAAAAGCAAAAGAGCAGAAGAAGTGACTCATACCTTTTTCGACATTTTCACCATTTTAGGTGCACCTAGCATATTACAAAGCGATAATGGTCGAGAATTCTGTAACAAGATTCTTCAAGACATTTGTGCAATGTGGGCTGATTTAAAAATGGTTCACTGTAAACCATGGTATAGTCAATCACAAGGGTCGGTGGAGCGTGCAAATCAGGATGTAGAAAACGTGCTGACAACTTGGACAAGTACAAATCAAACGCCTCATTGGTCGGAAGGTCTTAGATTTGTACAATTCATGAAAAGTAGAAGTCTTCATATTATACATTAACACACGCACGCACGCACGCACGCACGTACGCACGCACGCACGACACGACCACGACGCACGCACACAGACGCAACGCAGCGCACGCACGCACGCAGCACGCACGCAACACACACACACAAGACAACGCGACGCACGCAGCGCACGCACGCACGCACGCACCACGCACACACGCACACACGCACACACGCACACACGCACACACGCACAGCACCACGCACACACGCACACACGCACACACGCACACACGCACGCACACGCACACACGCACAGCACACGCACACGCACACGCACGCACGCACCACGCACACACGCACACACACACACGCACACACGCACACCACCACGACACACGCACACACGCACACACACCACGCACACGCACACACGCACACACGCACACCACACACACGCACACGCACACGCACACGCACACACCACACACACACACACCACACACGCACACACGCACACACGCACACACGCACACGCACACACGCACACGCGCACACGCACACACGCACACACACACACACACACGCACACACGCACACACGCACACACGACACACGCACACGCCACACGACACACGCACACAGCACACACACCACGCACACGCACACACGACACGCACACACCACACGCACACACACGACACACGACACACGCACACACGCACACACGACACACGCACACACACACACACACACACACACACACACACTCACACACATCATATATATATATATATATATATATATATATATATATATATATATATATAATAAAATCACCAGCGTATCAATGATACGCAGTACAGATGTATATACCGGGTGTCCAGGGCAACGTTGGAAATAGAGAATTAATATGGGAAAATGGTTTTATTTTTGTTCCTGAACCTACTATATTTTATCGCGATGGTAAAGCATTCAGTTTGCACAACTGGAAAGTGGATATGTAGCGGTATACTTTTCAATTATGAATAGTCTTTGGTTTTTCTGAAAAATGACTTTGAAAAGCAATAATTTCAAAAGTTGCGTGCTTATTTCGGTCGTTTTCGTGAGGGTTCGGCCACGCTCGTCCGGAATTCAAATGGGCCCCGGTGGCAAACACGTCAGCTGTGCGTTTATAAACAAAAGGTTTTTGATGGTTGTAGTTTGTTCTTAAAAAGGTTTATTTTGTATTTTAGCAAGTATTAAAATAAACAATATTACGTAAACGTAGTGCAAAAGAGGCGAACGGCCCTTTTGTGCCGCACAAGTCTTTGAGTGTTCACGAACGGACGCACTTCGCTGTCAATGGTCGTCGTTGTCCGTCGTCTATTCATGCATTGTGTAGAAGAAAAAATCCTAACGATGGTAAAGTAAAGTGATCATTAAGGCTAAGTAGATACCGCAAATTAAAAATTAAGATTATATTAAATATTGTTAGTGCGGAAGCAAATATATGTACGTTTGTTACCGACATTAAACTAATTAAGGGTATATAATTACAATGTTAAGTGAAATTACAATCATTGAACAAAGGTCATTCAGTAAAAATTGCCTAGTTGATTAAGGACGGGCGTGTTTGTAGAAAGTTTGTGTTAACGCCAGTGATTGACGTTAAAAACGCAAAGTGTGCGTTTGTGTATACAATTCCACGGATTAATTAAAGGAGTGCAATCCCATTAATTAATATACTTCATTTAAAAAGAAGTCGGACATCAGGTAGGACCAATTTGTATGTTATTGTATAGTGAAAGGTTGATTATCCTAAAAATGAGAAATTGCTAGTATTTTAATCGTCATTAGGCCACAAGGATAATCAGTTCTAATAACTACCTTTTCTTGTGTTTTTAGTCTAAGACTCGTATACAGTTAGTATGGACAAACCCAATTAAGATATTTTTTGTTTTTGTTTTTTGTAGCTTTAGCCAATGTATAATTAACATTAAAAATTGTGTTTTGATAGAGTTAATCATTTAACTAATTCTTTATTTGGATTGTTGTAGACCTCCTCCAACGATTTTATTTTGAAGCTTAGGTAACCCATTTAGGTGTTACAAATCATAGTGCTTTATTAGATCTCTTTTAGTTTTTCATTTTGTATAAGGTCACAAGAAGGATCACATATGTTCAGTGTATCAACTATTTTGTTGCTTTCGATTGAAATTTTGAATATTGGCTTGAAATCTGATTTCCTTCAAACAAGCTATTACAAAATTTAATTGCTTTTATTTCGTTTACTAAATTGAATACAATAGAGTCTTATTCTCAGTTATTGATTATCACATTAATAGTAAATATTATATATTTTATTTTATATAAAAATAAAATTTTCGTCTTGAACCAGAGTAAATTGTAGTTGCGAACATTTAATGTATTAATGATAGAAATTTTAAAGAATATTTGGAGTACTAGTTTACATTGAGTAGACTTCACAAAAACTTAAAAGTCGACTAACACAACACAGAAGTGACTATAAAGTCAAACCGAAGGCATGCGGACTAACGATACATGCTAATGAATTTGACCATCGCATTAATTTTGAAGACACAACCACCTTAGCCACAGACAGCAACCAGAAGAGAAGATCTTTTGTGGAAATGTGCCATATTAAAAGTACAACCAATAACATGAATTTAAAAAGTAATTTGAGCAACATATATAATCTAATGCTTTCGTATTATAAAAAATAACTAATTATTGGCAGTTTTAAGTTTTAAGTAGCTCATTAATATATTTTAATTTCTGCTTTAACCTGGTACATATAATTTTAACTGTCGACCTACAATATTTACTTTTAATTGATAATGGTTACACATACGTAAGTAGTATAGATGTTTACGTTTCATTGTGTGTTACTTTTAATATTGTGAAAATTGTTGTCAATTTTAATATGTACTTCCTTGTTTTAGTGTTATAAATTAATGTGATTAATTGGGCTCTTGCTTATACCTCACACATAAGTGTGTATTTCAGTTTAGGTATGACGTTTTAAATCTCAATTGTTTTACTTTTAGCACCCTGATGAAGTAACAATAAAGTTACGAAATATTGGTAATATGACAAGAGGAATTTTTCTTTAACCTTTATTGCCTAAGTGACCGATGACCTGTTATTTATAAATAATCGGTGTTTCTAAAGTTTCAAATAATATATATATATATATATATATATATATATATATATATATATATATATATATATATATATTCGGTAGTTTCTCGGTCGCCAATCTACGTGAGGGGCGGTATCTTTCCGTAGAGGCTTGGATTCCTCTTGAAGATAACTACAACAGGGTCACTGCTCCGGGGGATCCCAGAGGAGCCGTCGGTACCCAATGGTCTTAGGCGGTAGTGGGGTTGGTGGAACTGCAATTAAAAACTGGGAAGGGGCCGCGGATTATGAAGACAAAACAAAATAATTTTCTGAAGTTAAAATAAAAAAGGAGTTTTAATTAAAAAGAAAAAATATAAACTGCACAGTATCAAGAATTAGTAGTAGTAGGGAAAGTATTAAAGAAATAATATGTACACCTATGATAATTCTCGAAATCAATAACAAAATAAGATATTCTTAAAGAAAACAGAATGCCGAACGATAAGTAATTAATTAACGAATCAGATCCAAAAGTAAATTTGTAAAACAAAATAACTAGGCAATTCAATTGTTATGTTTATAAAAATATAATTAATCTTATATGAATAATAATGAATATCAATTTTAATTAGGTACAAAAATTAATTAGGCGACAATGATAATATGATAATTAAGATAATTAAGGTTTCAATAAAAATTAATCTTTCACATTGTAATTTAGAATACAATTAAATTCAAGTACTCCGAAGTTTATAAATACCGATAAGCAAATACAGAAGAAGTCTATTTAATAATCCAAATGTGTATAATAAACGATAGTTGATACAAATACATATCACGGAAAATGTTAAGTAAACTAAATGTTAGTATGATTGTAATAATTATCCGGTATGTTATTAATTTAAGATAACAATAACAAGACTTACCTGGGACGGAGATCGGTGGCATGTAAAAACGGTGATTAATTATGTTTAATGTAAATTAGGGAAAACCTCGGTACACTATCATACAGCAACTTTTGTTACTTTAATACTATTCTAAAGTTTATTTCAAAGTGCAAAAATGATATCGCATTTAGAGAATTTGATATCAAAACTTGCCTTTAAACATGAAATATTGTATTAATTCAAATGGAAAATTCAAACACGCACTACCACGCTAGCGCAGTAAACACGCTATTTTCTAAATAGTAAAGGTTACTTCTAAAGACACCATGACATTGGCGTAAAATACAAGTATATATATATATATATATATATATATATATATATATATATATATATATAAATTGTCTTTAATAATCATTTGTATTTTATTTAGAATGAACTTTTAACGTACATACAGTAAAAGATTAAGTCGAGTGGGATTTGAACCCACGACCTCCACTTTGCTAGAGCGAGGCTCTTCCATCTGAGCTATCGAGGAGGCAAAAGTCACAATCGATTCAAACTTGAACTGTATGTACTTCCCTAGTTACGATGTATTATAATTTTTTTAAATTTTGTGTATAAAGCTCAGTAAAGAAATAATACTTCTAAAATTTATTAGCACTACTCGTCTTTTATGATTGATATAAATTAAAATAAACAAAGTATTGGCCAAAACACATTAAATACATTTTTCTTACGTAAAATTTCTTATACTTAAATCGGGGCGACGCTTATAAGGTTCAAATTCGCAAAATCGTTTAACTTAATTAACTAAACCTTAATTAACACCAACAGGAATAATTATAACGTGAAAAACACAAATTTGGCAAATTTTCGTAATGTGAATTTTGGTATACAGTATTCTGAATATGATAAATACCGCACAGTATGTAAGGACACAATACGCGGATGAATACATTTAATTGCCTGAAGGGCTCTTATGCAAAACTATACACAAAAGCAAGCGTATTCATCCGCCTGACAAATACAAATAGAACAAACACTTTATTAAAATCTCCAACAAAGAAACGTACGAAAGTAATTACCTTGATTGTCACAATTGATCACTCAAAACCTTTGTACAGCGGTATAGGTAATTTCTCGTGCAATTGACCCTTTTGATAATTGAACGGTGGACATCAATACTCTTGAATCCCCCTGACGTGGCTCCCAATACAGTAACTCCATAGTCGTCAAATTTCAACAAACCGTCTAATTTCGAATTCTATTTGCACAAATTTAGTGGTAAAATTATTTAAACCAAAACCGGGTGGTTAATAACTGTGCCAACTGATTTAATATATATATATATATATATATATATATATATATATATATATATATTAAGTTACTTACAAAATAATTGTCAACAATACACTAATTATTATGGCGATATTATATTTGCAACAATTTCTTTATTAGTCGGAACAGCTGTGAACGCGGATTACTTCGTGGTGTACTTGTAATTATACTGAACTTACGATATAGTAATCCGAAAAAAGCACGATTTTGTTCCAAAAATGAGGAAATAGCACTAACTTTAAACATTAATCCTCCTCCATGGACCCGTATAAATGTCACTTCTGACTATCGATACACAACATAACAAGGTCTCCGTGGTGGCTGAATACTGCTTAAATTTAATTCCTTTTGAAACTGCGATAACAATTTTAACTGCGAAGGAGCAATTTCCAATGACGTAATTCCAACTCACGCTAAACTATAAATTAACAATTACTAAAAGTATTAAATCCCTATAGAAAATTCCTTTTACTATCCTACTCTCACTAAAGCGTGTAATCTAAAAATTCAATCTTTATACCATTCACACAAAACTGGGTACTTTATCCTACTCCAATTTGCCAAACATCGCCAAATAAAGTAATAATTTGTAAATAAATTAGTGCTTCCCAAGCTTTATACTTGAATATATCTAAATTTTTGATAATTTAATACGACATAACACAGAATTTCCTCTTGTAATTTCGTATAACTTTTTATTCGAAAAAAAAATCTGCTGCAAATTTCAACCACACGTGACATTACTCTATCAAATAATTTTAATGAATCTCATAAAGAAAGAAAATTAAATCTACTTTCAGAACGTGACCATTGACTTACTTCAATATTATATAACAACATACAGTACCTTCATCATTGCAGCACGAGATTCTTTTTGGTGCACTATATGTACCAACACTAGTATATATCCCAAGCAAAGTGTGGTGTAACAATGTTTCAATCACCTTGAACTATAATTGGTTTCTTGACAAACCAATTTATTTACCTTTCAGTACTTCAACACTCATCTGTTTTTTACTCGGATCACTACTCAATTGTTTCACTTACTTGTATAAAATAGGTTAAGGTATATTTGAACTACAATATTTATTTTGGAATAGTATCCCAGTTTAAGATGCAATCATTTAAAACGCTTACATTTATCTACCTGTTTGTTAAGTTCCAGGCTTAAATACGGTTTAGCAAAGCCTTTGGCCGTTCAACTATAACCTAGTAACTGTTGACGATATCAATTCACTTTTACATTATAATTATAAATATAAATTATTTTATTTATTAGTTCCCTTAACCCTTTCCAGTCCAAATTAATTTGTATTCTATTAAAGTGATGAAATAATTGAATTATGCTAAAAAATTATAAAACAATTGTTTTGGAATATTTATTTCAGCTTAGAAAAATTAACACTTTGAATAATTTGGTAAAAAATAAATGACTCCAAATGGGATTTCATTTGTGAAAACAATTATTTTCCTTATTGAGGGATAGAAAAACTTTGCATTTCAAATATTTTATCCTAGAATAGGATACAAAATTTAAATCTAGTTTTATGATTATCATGTACAGGCCAATGACCCAGGCTATCAAACTGGACATCTGGCACTGGTCTCTGCTATATGGCATACATTGTAGGTGTTGATGTTGAATGTTCATTAGATGGTCTTCCTCTTTTTGGGGCAATAATTTTACCTAGAAAATAAAATTTTTCCTTCCAGGTTAGAAATTTATCTCACCTGTTTTCAACAGCGCATGGCTTATTTGTGATCTGAATTGCAACAGTCATATATTAGCACTTTCTCTGAGCACAGTGTCGACGATAACGTAGCCACCCATTTACAATTCAAGTCAAGTATCAAGTAGTTGAAATACAATTCGGAGTTTTGCTCTAATGTCTGTCCAATACAATTCCACAAGCATGTTGTGTAAGTCTACTCCGCACATGTAGTTATTGTACTCTTTTATTATTGCAGGGCGTTAAATTTCTACATACTTTTTTGTTTCACAGCATCAGTGGGGTTACTACCTCTGTATGTTGATGCAATTATGACAGATTTATTATCATACCACTTCACTGCTGTGACGTTTTTTTCTAAGACTGTTCTTATATCTTACAATCCTCTGCCTTTCTTCATTATACTCATATCATCTTCAAAGATACATCCATTTAGACGACCATTTCTTACTGTATCAGTTGCAAGAAATCGTTTTTCTTATAAGGCGACTGATAAATCATAAGAAGTAAGGCAATTATCGGTAAAAATTTTGTTTTGTTGGCAAATTCTCTATCGATCTCAAAAAAATATCTCTATTGATGCCTAATCCTTGTTCTTCTACTACGGTACCTTTCCCCACATAAACCTTTTTGTATATATTGTTTAAGACTAATGTGGCCTTTGAAAGGAATTATTAACTCATCAATACTGTGGCATCCTCTGCCTCAGTAATTTCCAATTTTTTTCGAATGCTATCTGTAAAAGGTCTAATTTTTAGAGTTTGTCGTAATTGTGACTTATCTACGTGAATTAGATCCTTAAAAGCACTACAGCCATCTAGTATAAAGTAGCAAAATGACGACTTAGTAAAATATCACTGAAAACGATATAAATTCGAGAAAACTACACTATGATTCCAAATGGATTCAATTGACTGGAAATGGTTAAAGGAAAACGAATATAGAACACTCCTTTGTTGAATATAGACTTTCTCAACTTAAAATGCACTAGAATTTATATTTTTAACTAAATCTCACAGTTAAACACTTGGGACTTTTAAATCTAGTATATAATCATAAATAGATTTCAACAACCTTATGTTTAAACTATTGCTGACAAAAACTCTCAATTTCAGTATTTGAAATTTTTACAATTTCAAATTACAATAATAAAAATGGCCGAAAAATTTAAAGCTTCGACAATTCCGCATTGATGTAAAATGCAGACTAAATTCAACCCAAACGCAGACTCTTTCGTTCCTTAGTCCTATTTATAGACGTTCGCCTTGGAAGGAATATCCCCAATTACCAGTGAAAATTTATAGAGCCAAATTTCTAGAAGGTCTTACTTAATGAAGGTGAAGGTTAAGTTTTAAGTTAAGACTACAGGGAACTCCATTGTAATAATTTTTATATTATTTATATACCCTGATATAAATGAACTAGGTTTTTCCCAGATCAGAATGGATTAAAACATCTATTTTGAATTGCCTTTATAAAAATGTCCATTAAATCTACATTGAAAAGTAGTCTCTCTTGCAAAAATAACATGGCAGGTAATAGTTATGTGTAAAGTTAATTTGCAATTCTGATTGACTAAAACATGATTTTCGAATGCTGTATAATTTGTTTTATTTATTAACAATTTTGTTGAAATTAGTATAAATTCTATGGATAAATGGCGGCTCTATATGTAACCTCCGAACTAAGATAAGTCACGCTTTGATCGGTGACGGTTCGTTAATGTTAATTTGTTATTAATATGAATATTAATCTATACTTCGCTTAAAACATATTTAATAGTGTTGAATGTTAACTTGTGAACTTATTTTGATCTTGAATATAAGATTAACGTTATATTTATACAAAATGTTTCAGAGTATTCGCAATTCATTTTCAACCCCTTTTTCAGTGGCGAATCTTAATTCTTAAATATATAAATTTCCGTGATGTGAATCATATTTAAACACAAAAAAATGTTTACTAGTTCAAAGCATATTACAGCTAACAAAATACACACAAACTTTGTCTCACATAAACTCAATACTAATAAAAGTAAAATAACGTCCAATTCAAGATAAACAAAAAAATTGTTTCGCCTCAAACAGCAGGATCGGTTTATGAGGGATTTGATTCATCCACAGCGTGACGTGTGAAAAAGAACAATCAGAACGCGAAAGATGATATAACTTCGGTGTTGAGCATCATTCGCAATGCGTTGTGGCTGTATTTTTCATCCACTGAACGTTTGTGGTTTTTGGGCGTAACAAATACATTACTTAAAGGCTCCCCACATTTTGACCACAATTTGCTATTTTAAAACTAAATTTAATAGGATCCATAAATTACACTATTTATAAAAATACTTGATTATTTCACACGTTCAAGCCCGCTAATTGAATTAACCCGTTTAGTAATTAAGGACTTTAACTTTAACTATTGCGCCATACCAGGTGCAATAACAATAACCCAGCTTTAATATTAGTAGGTTTTTAAACACCGTTGCTGTGTTAATTACTGTAAAAAAATGAGTCATATGACTAGATGTACAAATAAAATTTGTGAAAAATTGATCTTCGCAATTGCTTAGTTACCACAAAAAAATTAAAAAAAAAAAACCCTTAAACTGTTTTAACTTAAAATTTATATTTTCTTTGTGAAATTAATAATAAAGTAAGCATTTTTAAAAGTACATAATGTTTTTAAATCTTTTGAATTGCAGCCGATTGGATACGATTTACAGCTCACTAAAGTACCATCATTTAATTTTATGTGTTAATTCTGAAGAAACATTAAGAAGACTGCAACTTAAACATAAATGATGATACCCTTACAAATAATAGTATTATCCGTAACTTTACGAAAATGTTCCACCCATAAGCACTATCACTAATTAATATATGTTAGGTGTCAAAATAATGGCTTAAAAAACTCTATTTTATGTTGGTAGAATAATATTCCAATATTATATTTCATACGAACTATTCAAAGTTTAAAAATCAACAACAAACATGGAGCTTGAACTGCAATAATTTTGCATAAGCTTGCATTTATGGTTTAGCATGCGCGCAGGGTTATTACAAAAATAATTTTCAATAAATATGTATAACAAAACCAGAATTTTAATTGGCGATAAATACAGAAACAACAATCTTAATGTTTTTCTTTCATATGATTCTGTGTCATATTTAATCTTAGTAATTTAATAGTTAAAAATTAAAATAATGTATTGTATATTGTTTATTAAGTATTTCATATTCACACAGTAAACAAACACTTTCAGTTTCTTCATGGCCATATGAGTACAAAACTATAACGGACGCACGCGCTATAACGAATTTAGTTCAATGTCACTATGCTAAATGTGAGAAATTTCATTAAAAATAAAGAACAATAAAGTCTTGGTGTAACATTTATTATGATACCATTAAATTAATACTCCGTAAAGCATGTCTATGCCACTTTTCATTACTTAACTAGGCAAAGAAAACATGAGCAAATCTGTACACAACAGAAACATTTCTTAAAAAGGTATATTTAAACTAATTAATTCACGTTTGTAATTTGCATAATAATAATAAGTTTATTTACTTAAAAAACAACTATTCATCAACCACTTTATTGATAGTTAGTGCAGTGAGCGTTAATATAAAAATTTAAAGTTATAAAAGCTGATCTCACCTATCGTAAAGCATGAGCAAGAGACTTTATAGTACTTTTAATCCGGTTTAAGCAACATCATACAAATTTTTGCTTATAATGAGCCTATAAAGCTCCTTTCATGATAGAAACGTTTTACGATGCTAACTACGTGTTCTACATATTTTGTTGCTTTATGTTATTTTATTCGTCCAATCATTTATTCTATTGAAAACACATTTCCTTACGGAATCAATATAGACATGTGGACAACCACCAAGTTTATAATACTGGACGTGTGCTCTTTGTAAAACAGTGAATTGTGACATTGCGCCATTTATTGGAATTTTCGAAGTTACCAGCAATAGATTTTCAGTTCGTCGTTATAGAATGTAGTTAATAAAACTGTTATTCAATCTTATGGATATTTACTGAAACTAGTCTACTATTTTGAAAGGTACCATTAATGCTCTCGCATATATATATATACGGTGATACATGTTCAATGTTGTCATGGCGTCATAAAATAACTAGATTTCTGTGCATGTTACTAACATTGCTTACTGCAATTGTCATAGTTAGATTGTACACTTATCATTAATACTGATGTGTCTTTGTAAAACAGTAAATGTAATGACATTGTTCACAATTTTATTCGAATTTTCATAGTATGTAACCATTTTAATAGATTTTTCAATGTTGGGTTCATAGAGAAAATATAGAACATTATAAAATACGATCTTTCAATCAGAACATTGAGAACTGAATTCAACTACTTACAAATCTAGATGAAGGTAAACACATTTATAACTCAACAAACGTATGATTTGCAATACGATGAACTCAGTTATGTTTAGCATTAGGTCGTCATAATGATTCAGGTAATAGATGATCTGTGCTATGTGACTCGATTCTTACTGCAATCATAGTAATGAATTGTACACTTATGAAAGTATTGGATAAAGGAATCTTGTCTAGAAACAATGGATACAGGAGTGTAAAAATGTAGTTTGTTCACAAGTGTAAAGAACCAAGATGCTTATAGCTGATGGAGACATTTTAAAATTTAACCAATATGGGTTCTAAAGAAGAAAACTGATAGAACCAATCACGAATAGATGATAACGCAAATCCCTCAAATAGTGAAGTTTCCAAAGAATGACAGAGAACATACTTCAACTAATAACACAATAAAAATAGATGAAGAAATTCGATCACGCAAGGAAGAAACTCTCAACAAACAGGTATTGCAACCAATGTCTAAACAATCGAGTTAGTTTTGACGATTTAGGTCAGGAAATTTTGATTCAGGTAATAGATGACCCGGCTAGTGATGAAGAAAATAAAATGAATGTACGATATGAAAGTATTGGAAAAGGAATCTTGTCTAAAACAATGGATACAGGAGTAGTTAAAAAAGTAGTTTTAAAGTGTAAAGAACCAAGCTGCTTATTGCTGATGGAGACACTAAAAAATATGGTTCTAAGAGAAGAAAAACTGAAGAACCCGCCAAATCACGAATAGATGATAACGCAAATCCCTCAAATAGTGAAGTTTCCAAAGAAAATGACAGAAACATACTCAATAAAAACACAATAAAAATAGTGAAAGAAATTCGATCACGCAAGGAAGAAACTCTCAACAACGGTATTGCAAACAATGTCTAAACCAAAAATCTGGAGGCTGCAATTATTGCAGAACGGATTTTTGTTTCAATAAACTATTTTTTAAATTAGCACGGTTTAGAATTTCTTTTATCCGTAACTGTCCAGCGTATCATAGGCCAAAATAAAATAACTTAGACCAAAAAATATTGCTTTTCCAAGTATCATACTTATTACAAACATAACGTATGTCTCAAAAGTTTTGGTACAAAATCCAATGAATTCAAAATACGCGAAAATAATAAAATATTAGGTTGTCTTTGGAAACAAACATTCTCTAAAGGTTTGGCTTCAATTTGATACTTCAGTTTTGAAAGCAGTTGTACTAAAAGGGCTTACAAATTAGATCTTCGTGAAAGTATTCAAATTCTGGTTGGGAAAATGCCCAAGGGTGAAACAGTTCGCATATTCGAAAATCAAAATATTTCCCGCAAAACTATTTATCGCACAATAGCGGATTGTGAGCAAGGTATATCATGTATAAATCTCCCAAAAAGTGAAAGATCCAGATCTTTTACCTAAGCCAGATCAGACAGGTTAGTGAGAAGAGCAACAAATAGGGTTGGAAATTAGAATTTCTAAGGATAGAATTTGGAGAAAGTTGGTTAGGAATGGTCATGAATATCGACTTTGATCTGGTAGCAAACATTTATTTTAAAAACGTTTCCCCATAGTCTGAATCAACATTCGTACAAATTTTAAAATTGAGAAACGTTTAGAACTTGTCTAATTATGTCAAATTGTACTCTTTGTTTGGACTACAACAGCAATTTAATAAAGAACTAATTCAATTAATTTTTTATATTTGTTTTGTTTTAACACCCTTCAGATTGGAACTCTCGACTACCAAGCCTTTTTTCCTCGTATTGTGAGGCTGTATCTCGGCAGAGACTCACTGTACCGTTACATTAATTTTTATATTTCCACTAACGCCAACCACAGTGAGCCAGCAATCTCTCACGCACGCTCACTCATTCACTCATTCACTGGTGAGTGAGTCAATCAATGAGCGAGTGACTCACTCACCAGTTCATTCAATCACTTCTCACTCGTGCGCTAGCAGGCGCCCTTGCTTGCTCGCTCGGTCACTCACTCACTCACTTATTCGCTCAGTCACTCACTCCTTCACTCGCCCACTCACCGACTCGCTCACTCGCTTACTCTTATTCGCTTACTCACACATTCACTCACTCACTCGCTCACTCAATCACTCATGCACGCATACTCATACTTCAACACATACACGCGCAAACTCGACTACGTCTACAATTTTCACATCTACACGTTCACACACTTCAACAACCGTATTATACAAACCAAACACATCCACACGACCATTTTTGCTTTCTACACTAGCCGTAGCATTCATCAACACCAAACTCCCTCTCAATATATTATATCTTCAGTATTCCTTTACCGTATAGTACGCAGTTTAAGTTGCGGTACCATTTTGGCAATCCCTTAGGAATCCTTACCCAGCTACCCCCTTCCTTATTCCACTACACTCAAACCACCATCGTTTTCCTACGTGATCCGTTATGTGTACAAGGATACACTCGCCAACGAGGTCTTTGATTCGATTGTTCTGACTTCGAGTAACAAAGCAAAACGAATTCCCTCGAAGGCTACGACACCCCTATATTTCTCATCCGCCTGATCTCATTCACCCAACCCGACTTAGATTTCCTTCTCGCACGGATTGTCTTCTTATTCTTCTTCGGAAGATGTGATCTTCCCAATCATTGTACTACCTGCACGCACGTCAGTCATAACATAACGCTATGCTGTGACGAAAGACACAAATCAACCTCCTGTAAATCTGCTGCTCAGCCAACGTGTAGCAACTGCGTCTAAGCTAACCATACCTACTCCTTCTAATACAAGAAATTGCGAAAACCTCCCAGCTCCCCATCACAGATGACCAACTACGACCCTATCCTATCACCCGAATAAAGCGATTCCGACGACACCAATCCTCTCACTATCAAACGTCTTTTGCAGACGCTACCACATGCCCTGTTCTACATCTTTCTACACCAGCATAATAGGACCAATAGAACCCTTGATGGGACATCCCGCTCTTACTTACAGAGATTCTATTCCTTAAATCACATCTTCATGGACATTATAACAAGGACAATTAACACCAGGCGCATCTATCGGGAATCACAGAGACGAAACTAACACACAGGTGTAAGTGTAACTTTAATAAGCACCGCTTCCACTTAAAAAACAATACACATTACGGTAACCATCCTAACTGTCAGAAATTGTTTCACGTCCACCTCCGCACCTGCAGAATTTCGGTTGTGCTACTGTGATGCTCATATTACAACCCACTCGACCTCAGTGCCCTATCTGATAGTAATTTTAGGTGACTCATGTCCGTCTGCATAACTCCACAATCAATTGAAACGAAATCAGGTTGTCATCGGCCTTACGCCAGCTCCCGCTTTTGCGACTCACCAATGCAGAACCCACATTTTTAGTCCGTTTCGGTACTTTACTATTATTAGTCCTCTTTTCCGAATACATTGTCCTCTGTTTTGATAGTGGATGCTTTATAGGCAGTAAAATTACTTCAGATCATTCACAACTTTTGGTCTAAGGTTCATTTTGTCCAGTCCCCAGCACACTGGAATGTATCTTCCAAACACATCAACAACATTCCCTTACCGGACCTTTTTACTACCCAAGATCTCTAGAAACCCATCAAAAACCCTTCTTTTTATTACCAGACTCCGCTTTCACTATCGCCCAGCTTCAGCTTCACTGCTAAACTGTATGTTAACGAGTACTTTGCAGACAGTCAATCATCTGAAAATACTTAGACACGATATCAATCGCATGTTTTATGCACGATAAATAACGTTATAATATGATAATTATAACCAAGTTTCTTTGATGTAACCCGCAGACGCCATTATGACCCAGCGGACTAGAATGAAACGTCAAAAATTTAAAACGATAGGCTTAAGACTATAAGTTTATTTGAAAATATTTACAATGCAATTATTATAGTTAGTGCTGTTTATACTAGATGATACAATTCCACAACTTCATTTATCTTATTTCTAGAAATATCTCAGTTATTGCGTTTAAAACTAACTTGACCAAAACATCAAATGAATTATTAATTTGGGATGCCTGCTTTTGTACTCGTTTTCATGGTAACGCATCAATGCCTACTATTATAAATAAGATATGTATTTCTTTTGAAAACGATTAAGTTAAAATTCATTTTAAATGTTCGATACGTTAATCGTGCGTAACAGATTGTATGAATTGCAAACATAACTGATTTTTATGATCCCACGGCACTTCATTAGCCCTTGCGCTATCGCGTTCGGGCTTAAAATAGCATCTTGGACCATAAAAATCTTATTATTTTCTTAAAAAATAAATAACTATTGTTATGTGACCGTATTTTTTTTATTTTATCTACGTATATTCTTTTTCAATAAAATACGCGCCCTTCTAGAGGTTTTGATCAAGCTGGTTTGCTCCCACGTTTTAGTTTAAATTCGCTGAAAATAAAACTTAAAGCTTAGAAATTTGTCTTTGTGAAAAATGTTACTAAAGCACAGTTGCCCTGTTGAACTGCATATGAATCATTGAACAATGATTCCTGTTCTGCTTCTTGTGTTATCTTCTGGGGCGATTTACTCCGTCACTTCAACATGCCCTACCCAAGTTAAAATCCTTGGCCGAAGAAGATCATCTGTTCCATTCGTAAATTAGTTTTCTGTTACCGGCCTATTCGTAGCATAGTTAATTAAATATTCATCATCTCCGAATATATCTGAATTTACTGGTTAGATACCATAAATCTAGATTAAATGTTTGCTGGATTGAAAATTGTAGGGTGAAAGTGAATTTGCTGGGTGAATTACTTGCAACTTGTGCGTACGATGAGGTGGAATTGTGAGCACTATGACGACGTTACCTTTTGTCTTGTTAATGACCTTGATGGTTGTATGGCTCTCTTGTTGTTATGGTAATATTCAGACATTTTTCTCTTAGTTTGAAGTTGCCGCGATTCATGCAATGGTCCAAAACTCCAAAAGTTCCAAATTAAACAGCATTTATATAAGTGGTCCTAGTAACATTTGTTCCTCGTTACCCAGATGCAACTCCAGCAACCAGCTTGTAGTCTCTAGCTAAGGAACTTCAGAAAAATTATGAAGATTAGAAATTCCGGTTTCATCAATATAGTATACGCTCTCTGGACTAAAGTTATTTTTCTTTACGACTTTGCACTGTTTGTCAACTGACGAATAGAAAGCTGAGTCATCTCAAGGAAATCTCTGTCCTCTGCTCGAATCTCGAATCGCTGCTTTGCCAGCTTTAGAACCGATGTTTCTTTGGTTGTTGCTCTTAGCATGGTGGTAAGCTGATTCTTCGTTGCCAGTGGCGTAAAGTTCAATGTGCTTCGTGTTTATGTGGGCCTAGGTGGAAAGAGAAGCCATTCTCTTTTGAAATAATTTAAACACGAAAGTATATACGCCTTTATTTATTAAAATACTTCAAATTGCACAAAAAATATGAAAAATAAAATTTAGCTAAATTAAATGGTGGGTAATTGTGTATTTAATTAACCGATCATCATCGAAGTCATGCAAATATTCTATAGTTCTTTGTGCGGTATGAATTTTTACGTCGCCTTGTTGAAAAGATCCAGTATGTACTTCATTACGTACTGACTTCAGGAGCACCTGTAAAGTACCAATGCAACAAAAAAAACTTGATATTATAGCACAAAAAAGTGGTGATCAGGTTCTTCGTTTGTCGCCATGCCACTGCGAATTAAACCCGATAGAAATAGTGGGCGCGCAATTCAAACACCACATGAAAACGAATAAACCAACGTTTAAGGCCAAGGATATGGAACAATTATTATAATTTGGTTACGAAAAACTTACAATTGAAAATTGGCCCCATTGTAGAAATCAGTAAAGCAAGTAATGGGACGTTGAAGGGTTTGTAATCGTTACAGAATCGTTTTCCAAGGCTCTAGAAATCGACTCTACCGGCTAAACATGGATAGCAGAAGGGTATTCCATGCTGCTGTGCTTTACCAATCAATTATTTCTAAGGAAGTTCCACCATACTTACACAAAAAAATCAGATACCGAAGCGACGTTCACAACGTTAATCTTAGATTTAAAGGACTTATTTCGCCTCCATCTTTTCGAACACATATGTTTCATCGATCATTTACATATAACGTTTATTCCTTATATAATAAACTGTTACCGTCTCTCAAATGCCAATCGCTATCGAATTTTTGATTTTTCTACAGGAAACTATTGTTAACATCGCAAGCATAATTTCAACCTATTAATGTATTTCAAACTTAATACAAATCTGTATATTATTCGTTTGTACAAAGCTAGCCTTATTTCTTATCTCTTTTAGTTATGTTGTAACTTAGGGTTAAAACTTAGATCAGTTATACTGCCTTTTAACCCTTTTTTTTGCAATTCTAATTTATAATTTAAGTGCACGTTATCATAAGTATTACTTTCCATTTGTTACTGCAAAAAATAAACATTACTATTATTATTATTATTATTATTGAACCAAACTGGCTGGATTACATTATTTGTGCGAGAAATATTATATTATGACGGAAACGAATGCTCTGCACATAATAAACTTCTAACAAAATTATTATTTTGTTTATATGTTAAGTTCTTTCCGTGGGTAAAGCACAACGTAGCAATTTCCACCTGTCCAAATGCCTGATGGTGTTATTGATAGTCATGACCATTACTTGAGGTTCCTTTTTCTTCTGTCTTTTCGGTGTATTAATAATTATTAATCTGATTACAATACCGTAAGTGCAGTATGATAATCAGATAAATTATAATTTATCTGACTATCATACCGCACTTACGGTATTGTAATCAGATTTACCGTATTATAATACGATACAGTAATTTATCGGAAAAACCAGTATGGATGCATTGTGTTATAATGCCCGACTTGGAAGTTCAGATATTCTAAAATTATATATTAAACATACAATGGATTTTCTACATTTGTATGAATTGATAAAATACTGTAAGGTGAGCTTTTAGAGTTTTGCTACAATTAAAGCGCAATTATTGTGAATATTAAACTTCTTTTTCCAAGGTTCTAGAAACGTTCCGAATTATAACGGATTTGCTATTTTATCTGTTTCCATGACACCATATCGATAAACACACATAAAAACATCTTTTGATACAATCAAAGTTATTACCTTGACGTTTGTTGTTCTAATAAATTTTATTTTTCTAATTGTTAATTATTATTACAAGCGGTAATGAATTTTTTGCGTTATTGCTCTAGTTGTAGCTATTTACCGGATTAAACGGAAGTATATTTACGTCATAACTTGATAACTATTCTTTTTTAAAAATAATTATGTACATTTGTCACAGAGAAATAAGTGAAATATGTAACTAGGAAACGTAGAAAATTGTTTTGTGTAACAAACCGCACCTTAATAAATTTGTAAAGCTACCAATCTTCTCCCGTATGACTACTTACAAAACTGATATTACAGTGGCGAATTTAAGTGAAAAAGTGTTAAGGGGCACTCGAGATGACTGAAAATATAATTTTTTGCAAAGTATCGTGGCCGTAACGAGAGACGAAGAGTTTAAGAAAATTTGATAAAAAATATTTAATTTTAATCCGGAACACGCCTCAAACGATTAACACCCAAAAACAATTTTATAACTCACCCATTTCGCTTAAACTTCCCTTCTTAAACGTCAAACTCAATTTTAACCACACGACCCTTCCTAAATCCTATTCTCTACTCTTCGGCGGCCTTATCGTTTCCCTATTCCAATTCTCTAGACCACACCTTATCCCTATCAACCAAAAATGTTTATCCCTCTCCTGTTCCATCGGTAAGTTAATAAGGACATAACACCTGAAGGGTTTCTCCCAGACATATTCCTTCACACACCCCAAAAGCCGCAAAGACCATTCCGAAAACTACAAACTTGCCTACGCCCTTCATACGAATCCTTACCAACTACAAAACTGCTCTCGAACTCCTCCCAGATCGTGATGTCTGTATGTGAAAACTGTGGAACTTCCTATACGCCTGCCCCAATACCAAAGTACTGCTCCACTTGTACCCAAGTAGGCCACGATTCCGATAATTGCATCCTACTTGTTTCTTGAACAACATAGGAGATGTGATCCTCCCGCTTCCACATCACAAGCCATTCAGAGTGATATTTCCTCCACCATATCATGTTTTGATGACTCCGACATCGAGCACTTCCTAAGGATCAACTCTTACATCAATTCCATAACTGAGGAACTTATCTCCATATTTCCCAAGAAGCGTTAACCATGAAGCACATTAACTTCGCCACCAGTACCTTCCTAAATCGTCGCGCTAAAGCTACCTATGTGGATAGACATGTTGCGCATTTGCCATGTAAATTCTAATGAGCAACGACAAATACTTATTCCTGCCCCAGTACTTATCACACCGCCGTTTCAATTACAGAAACTAAACTCCCGCACAACGGTAAATTGTATTTTGCCAATTGTGAATGTTTTCTAGTCGGAATTATCCACATTCTTACTATTAACTTTTTCCCTGGAGGGTGGGAAATGTTCTATACACGCCCCTCTTCTGGGGGAAGTGTGGTAATCCACCTCCCTTCAGGGAGGCCCTACTCACTAAAACTTCTCTTTCTCCCAGGAGAACTCCCAGGAATCGCCGTTAGGCATAACCTCAGGGAGAGCCCTTCTCTTACCATCACCCTATTTCTTCCTTATCCTCTCCTTTCCTTTCTCACCCATATTTTTTATATAACTAGTAATTTTACCCCATTCCTCTACATCCTCCATCATCCAGTTTATCCATTTCCGTCCCGTCATTTCATCCCTCATTTCAAGCTCTAGTCTTGATAGTATGACCTATCTCTTACATCCAACAAGTGTGTTTTCCACCATACCCAGTTTTCTACAATAATGACAGTCATCATCTAACCCTTCCCTATTATTTTTCCATATGTCTTGAAATACCCGTCTCCGTCAGTGTATGTGTTACGTAGTAATCTATCGTGTTTGCAGTTTACCCACAAATTTATCCCTGTCATGCGTGTGCGTGTGCGTGTACGTGGGCGTGTGCGTGTGCGTGTACGTGTGCGTGCGCGTGTGCGTGCGCGTGTGCGTGTGGGTGTGCGAGTGCGTGTGCGTGCTCGTGTGCGTGTGCGTGTAGGAGCGCGCGTGCGCGCGCGAGTGCGTGTGCGTGTGGGTGTGGGTGTGCGTGTTTGTGTTCGAATGCGTGTGCGTGTGTGTGTGTGTGTGTGTGCGTGTGCGTGTGCGTGTGCGTGTGCCTGTGCGTGCGCGCGTACGTGCGCGAGTGCGTGTGCGTGTGCGAGTGCGTGTGCGTGCGCGGGTGCGTGTGTGTGTGTGTGCGTGTACGAGCGCATGTGGGCGTGCGCGTGAGGTTGCCTGTGCGTGTGCGTGTGCGTGTGCATGTGCGTGTGCGAGTGCGTGTGCGTGTGCATGTGCGTGTGCGTGCGCGTGTGCGTGTACGTGTGCGTGTGTGTGTGCGCGTGCGTGTGCGTGTTCGCGTCCGTGTGCTCGTGCGTGTGCCCGTGCGCGCGCGAGTGCGTGTGGGTGTGCGTGTGCGTGTGCGTGTTCGTGCTCAAGTGCGAGTGCCTGTGCCTGTGGGTGTACGTGTGCGTGTGCGTGTGCGTGTACGTGTGCGTCTCCGTATGCGTGTGTGTGTGTGTGTGTCGTGTGCGTGTGCGTGTGCGTGTGCGTGTGCGTGTACGTGTGCGTGTGGGTGTGCGGGTGCGTGTGCGTGCTCGTGTGCGTGTGCGTCTAGGAGCGCGCGTGCGCGCGCGAGTGCGTGTGCGTGTGGTTGTAGATGTGCGTGTTTGTGTTCGAATGCGAGTGCGTGTGCGTGTGCGTGTGCGAGTGCGTGTGCGTGTGCGTGTGTGTGTGTGTGTGCGTGTGCGTGTGTGTGTGTGTGCGTGTGCGTGAGTGTGCGCGTGTGTGCGAGTGCGTGTGCGTGTGTATGTGCATGCGCTTGTGCGTGTGCGTGTGCGTCTGCTTGCACGTGTGCGTGTGCGTGTACGTATGCGTGTGCGTGTTCGTGCTCGATTGCGTGTGCCTGTGCCTGAACCTGTGCGTGTGCGTGTGCGTTTGCGTGTGCGTGTGCGCGTACGAGTACGTGTGTGTGCGTGTGGGTGATGGTGTGCGTGTGAGTGTGTGTGTAAGTGTGCGTGTGAGTGTGCGTGTGCGTGTGCGTGTGCGTGTGCGTGTGCGTGTGCGTGTGCGTGTGCGTGTGCGTGTGCGTGTGCGTATGCGTGTGCGTGTGCGTGGGCGTGTGCGTTCACGTGTGCGTGTGCGTCTGCGTTTTCGAGTGCGTGTGCCTGTGCCTGTGCGTGTACGGACGCGCGTACGAGTGAGTGTGTATGCGTGTGGGTGAGCGTGTGCGTGTGCGTGTGCGTGTGCGTGTGCGTGTGCGTGTGCGTGTGCGTGTGCCTGTGCGTGTGCGCGTACGTGCGAGAGTTCGTGTGCGTGTGCGTGTGCGATTGCGTGTGCGTGCGCGGGTGCGTGTGGGTGTGTGTGTGCGTGTGCTAGCGCGCGTGCGCGCGCGTGTGCGTGTGCGTGTGCGTATGCGTGTGCGTGAGCGTGTGCGTGTGCTTGCGGGTGTGCGTCTGCGTCTGCGTGTGCGTGGACGTGTGTGTGCGTCTGCTTGCACGTGTGCGTGTGCGTGTGCGTATGCGTGTGCGTGTTCGTGCTCGAGTGCGTGTGCGTGTGTCTGAACCTGTGCGTGTGGGTGTGTGTGTGCGCGTGTGCGTCTGCTTGCACGTGTGCGTGTGCGTATGCGTGTGCGTGTTCGTGCTCGAATGCGTGTGCCTGTGCCTGAACCTGTGCGTGTGCGTGTGCGCGTGCGCGTACGAGTACGTGTGTGTGCGTGTGGGTGATCGTGTGCGTGTGCGTGTGCGTGTGCGTGTGCGTGTGCGTTTGCGGGTGCGTGTTCGTCTTCGTACGCGTGTGGGTGTGCGTGTGCGTGTGCGTGTGCGTGTGCGTGTGCGTGTGCGTGTGCGTGTGCGTGTGTGTGTGCGTGTGCGTGCGCGTGTGCGTTCGCGTGTGCGTGTGCGTGTGCGTGGCGTGCTCGTGTGCGCGTGAGTGTGCGTGTGCGTGTGCGTTTTCGAGTGCGTGTGCCTGTGCCTGTGCGTCTGCGTGTAGCGTACGGTGGTGTGATGCATGTGGGTGAGCGTGTGCGTGTGCGTGTGCGTGTGCGTGTGCGTGTGCGTGTGCGTGTGCGTGTCGGTGCGTGTGCGTGTGCGTGTGCGTGTGCGTGTGCGTGTGCGTGTGCGTGCGTGCGTGTGGTGCGTGCGTGTGCGTTGCTGCATGTGAGTGTGTGCGTGTGCTGTGTGCGTGGCTTGTGCGTGCTGCGTGTCGGTCGTGTGCGTGTGCTGGTGTGCGTTGCGTGTGCGTGTTGTGCGTGTGCGTGTGCAGTGCGTGTGCGTGTTGTGTGCGTGTGTGTGTGCTGTGTGTCGTGTCTGTGTGGTGTGGTGTGTGTGTGTGTGTGGTGTTGTGTGTGTCGTGTGGGTGTGCGTGTGTGTGGTGCGTGTGCGTGTATGCGTGCGTGTGCGTGTTGCGATGTCTGTGCGTGTCGTTCGCGTGTGGTGTGCGTTGCGCTGTGGGAAATCGTGCGTGTGCGTTGTGCGTCGTATGCGTTGTGCGTTCTGTGCGTGCTAGTGTGTACGTGTGCGTGTGCGTGCGTGTGCGTGTGTGCGTGATATGAACGTATGCGTGCGTGTGCTGTAGCGTGCGTGTAGTGCAGGTATGTGCGTGCGTTTGCGTGTGCTTGTGCGTTCGTGCGTCTGTGCGTCTACGTGTGCGTGTGCGTGTGCGTGTGCGATGTGCGTTGCTGTGTGTGCATGTGCGTAGGTGATGTGGTGTCGTGTGCGTGTGCTGTGTGTGTAGTGTGTCTGTGTGTGTGTGTGTGGTGTATGGTGTTGGTGTAGTGTGTGTGTTGTGTGTGATTTCGTGTGTGTGTACGTGTGCGTGTTATTGTCGTGCGTGTGCGTGCGTTGATGTCTGTAGTGCGTGTGGTATGTGATGCTGTGATGTGTGTTGTGTTGTGTGTAGCGTGTGTGTGTGTGTGTGTGTGTGTGTGTGTCGTGTGTGTGTGTGTGTCGTGTGTGTAGTAGTGTGTCGTATGTTGCTGTGTGTGCTGTGTGTCGTGTGTGCGTGTGTGTGTGCGTGCAGTATGCGTGCGTGTGCGTTGCGTGCGTGTGTCGTGCTGTATGCGTGCTGTCGTGTCAACTGACTGTGTAGGTGTGTGTCGTGTGCGTTGCGTGAGCTGTGCGTGCGAATGCGTCTGCTTGCGCTCTGTGCGTGTGCGTGTGCTGTGTGCGTGTGCGTGTGCGTGTGCTTGCGTGTGCGTGTGTGTAATGCGTCGTGTGTGCGTGTATGTTGTGTGGTGTGGTGTGGTGTGTGTGGTGTGTGTGTGTGTGTGTGTGTGTACGTTATACGACGCGCGTGCGCGTTGGTACGTATTCGCGTAGCATGTGTGCGTGGCGTGTAAAGAATCCAGCTGGACGTTGTGAATGTTATTATGCAGTTTTATTAAATAATACGAAACAGTTGCTGATTGCAAAGGTATAGTATATTAATTAAATGACAATTTAAAATACTTAAACTTGTATTGTATCGATAATGTTTAGAAACCGGTGGCTTTGACATGTTTTTGTCTAGTTCTTTAGAGTGTTCTCATATAAGTTCCGTGTGACGTCATAAATTGTGTTTATCTGAGTTCAACAAATTATTCGTTACGTATTTCGTCTATAACCATATGATCAAACTAGAACGTAATAAAAATAGTTAACCATCTGACTGAACGTGTACATGAAATCATGCTGTGATGTCTGTTAACCTCTACCGTGACAGAAGGTTCTAAATGTCCATCTGAAATTGATTAGTTTTGTTTTTCACAATGTGCCTATTTTCGTTATTAACGTATTACACAAGGGCATTATAATTGTCCTAAAGAATGATGTGCATTAGGCCGTATAAATAAAGAATTGTATATCACTGTGTCTACCCATATGAATATGTAATTTTAATTATGATTGTTATTTTAACCAACACGTTCTATTTTTATGCGCAATAGTCACATTGTATTTTTTTTATTATTCATTTACATAATATTTAAATTTTATATAATGTTTACCTGTAAGTATGTTGTCTTGTGTAATTAGCAGTTAATTTTTTTAATATCGTGTACGTGTGCGTGTGCCTGTCGTGTTCGTGTGCGTGTGCGTGTGGCTGTGTGTGCGTGTGCGTGTGCGTGTTGCGTGTGCGTGTGCGTCGTGCGTGTGCGTGTGCGTCCGTGCGATGGTAAGTGCGTGTGCGTGTCGTTGTGTACGTGTGCGTGTGCGTGTGCGTGTGGTCCCCGTAGGCGTGTGTGTGCGTGTGCGTGTAGTGTACGTGTGGTGTAGTGTGTGGTGTGTGTGCTGTGCGTGTGCGTGTAGCGTGTGCGTGTGGGCGTGGTGCGTGTGCGTGCTGTGTTCGTGTGCGTGTGCGTTTCGTACGTGTGGTGCGTGGCGTGTGGCGTCAGTGCGTGTGCGTCGTGTGCGTGTGCGTGCTGTGTTCGTGTGCGTGTGCGCTCGTGCGTGGTTCGTGTGCGTGTGCGTGTGGTTGTCGTGTGCGTGTGCGTGTACGTGCTGCGTGTGTGCGTGTCGTGTGCGTGCGTGTGTCTGCGTGTAGCGTGTGCGTGTGCGTGTGCGTGTGCGTGTGCGTGTGCGTGTGCGTGTGTGTCGTGTGTCGTGTGCGTGTGCGTGCGTGTGTGTGTGCGTGTGCGTGTGCGTGCGTGATCGTTGCGTGTGCGTGTGCGTGTGCGTGTGCGTATGCGTGTGATCGTAATGAACGTGTGCGTGTTGTGTCAGTGTGCGTGTGCATGTGTGTATGTGTAGTGCATGTGTGTCGTGTAGTGGTGTATGTTGGTTGTAGTGCGTGTGCGTGTGCGTTGCGTCGTGTTCGCGTGCGTGTGCGTGTTGCTGTGTGCTGAAAATGCGTGTGCGTGTTGCGTGATGCGTGTGCGTGTGCGTTCCTATAAGTGTGAACGTGTGCGTGTGCATGCAACATGTATGAAGTAATGTGATAAGTGCGTTTGTGAGCTTGTGCGTGCACTTATGCAACTTGCTTAAGAACGTGTGCGCGTGCGTGTGTCGTGTGCGTAGTGCGTGTAGACGTGTTGCGTATGCTGATAGTGTCTTGCATGTTGATGGTGTGTGTGTGTGTGTGTAAAGTTGCGTTGTCACGTACGCGTTCGCGTTGGTACGTATTCAGCTGAAAAATAGTACATGTGATGACGTGTGCGATGAAATCGCGGGATCTGTGAATTTTTAACTACGCAAAGTTTTATAAATAATACTGAATGACAGTTTGCTTGTTCAAATGTGCTATTTAGTATATTAATTCAAGATGCATTTAAAATACTTAAACTGTTGCATTAGTCCAGTAATTGTTAAAGAAACCGGTGGCTTTGACATTTTCTTCTAGTCTTAGAGTTTTCATATAAGTCCGTTGCGTATAAATTTGTTTATCTATTCAACAAATTATCACGTTACTATTTCGTCTATACGCAATATCAAACTAGAACTTGTAATTAAAAATATAAGTTAACCATCTGACTGAACTTCTGAAATTCTCTGTAGATGTCTGTAACCTCTATTTTCGTGAATAGCAGTGTTTTAAATGTCCATCTGAATCTGTGTAGTTTGTTGCTTGCTGTCTGTTGCTTTGTTATACGATTCAGTTGATTGTCAAGAATGATTGCTGTGCGCGTAGGTGTGAAATAGTGTTTGCACTTTCTACCCTAGATTGTAATTTTCTGATATGATTGCGTTATGTTTATGAACCTCAAACCACGTTTATGCTTGTTGTGCAGTAGTACATTTTGTTGCGTGTTGTTATTATGTCGTTGCTCGATAATTTTAAGTTTTATCTAAGTTTCACCTTAAGTATGTTTCTTTGTGATTAGCGTTATTTGTCTCTAATTAATACGTGTACGTGTGCGTGTGCCTGTGCGTGTTCGTGTGCGTGTGCGTGTGCGTGTAGTGTACGTGTGAGTGTGCGTGCGCGTGTGCGTGTGCGTGGCGTGTGCGTGTGCGTGTGCGGTGCTGTGCGTGCGGTGCGTGTGCTGCGTGTGCGTGTGCGTGTGCGTCCCCGTAGTGCGTGTAGGTGTGCGTGTGCGTGTGCGTGTACGTGTGCGTGTGCGTTGTGTGCGTGTGCGTGTGGCTGTGCGTGCGCGTGTGCGTGTGCGTGTGTGGCAGTGCGGTATGTGCGTGTTGCGTCTCGTTGTGCGTGTGCGTGTCGTCGTGCGTGTCGTGTGTGGCGTGTCGTGTGCGTGTGGTTGTGTAGCGGTGCGTGATGTGTACGTGTTCGTGTGCGTGTGCGTCCGTAGCGGAAAATCGCGTGTGGTTGTGCATGTGTGGTTAGTGCGTTTTCGTGTGATATAAAGTTGCGTGGTTGTGTCAGTGTGTAGTGTGTGATTAGATCGTTTAGTGACGTGTGACTGTAGTATCGATATGTTACAGACTGGACGTGTGCTGTCATGTGGTGTCGTGCGTGGTTCAGTAGTGCGTGTGCGATTGTGGTGTGCGTGTGCGTAAGCTGTGTACGTGTGCGTGTCGTGCTACCGATAGCACTGCGTGATGACATTGGTTAACCTGTGCGTGCGTGTGCGTGAGTGTGCGTGATGCGTCTGCTTACGCGTAGTTACGTGTGCTGTGCGTTGCGAATTGCGTTACGCGTGTGTCGTGTTTCGCAATGTGCTATTGTGCGTTGTACGTGTAGTGTGATGTGGTTGCGAATGTTGTCGTGTGTGTCGTGTGATGTGCGTATGCGCGTTCCGTGTATGTCGAGTGTGTGGTGTTACAACGCGTGTGTGTTGCGTGTGCGTGTGCGGCTGTATGCGTGTGTTTGGTAGTGCGTACTGTGTAAATCGTGTAGCGTTCTCCTAGTATTGCGTGTGGGTGTGCGTGTGCATTGCACATGTTGGTACGTGTGCGTGTGCGTTTGCGTGTAGCTTGTGCGTGCGCGTTATGATGCTTAGCGTCGGTGCGTGTGCGTGTGCGTGTCGTGTGCGTGTGCGTGTGCGTGTGCGTGTGCGTTGCGTGTGCGTGTGCTGTGTGGTCGTGTGGTGTGGTGTGCGTTGTGTTGCGTGTAGTCGTGTGCGGGCGTTAGCGTGTGCGCGTGTGCGTGTGCTGTAGTGCGTGTGTGTGCGTGTGCGTGTGCGATGAATGCGATGCGGCGTGTGTTGGTGTGTGTATGTGTGCTGTGATTGTGTGTGTTTAATAGCGATACGCTGAAACGTCTGCTGTGATGGGGTCAGTGTGTAAGTGTATTGATGTAGTCATGTCAGGTGTGTAAAATATCGTAAACTGTGATGTGCGTAATGTGGTGAACGTGTGCGTGTTGCTCCTAGTAGTTGTGCGTGCGTGTCTTGAGTGTGCGATTAGTTGCGTGTGCGTCATGCGAATTGTTTACGTGTCATGCAATTGCATTGACAAATTTAGTGTGTGCCGGTGTGTGATGTTCGTGCTGTAACGCTAGTTAAACTGTATCTGTAGATAGAAATTAGTGTACGCTGTCTGCTATGATGTGTCATGAATCATCTGTGTGTCTGCGTGTGTACGCTCTCGGTGATGGGTGTGTAAATGTCCATCTGAACATTGTAGTTTGTTGTGTCACGAATGTTGCATTGCTTGCGTATTAACGTATTTCCAAGTAGTGCATTATCTTGCTGTAAGCAAATGTTGCTGTGTGTCGTATAAGAACATTGTATATACCTTTGTCCATATGATAGTTGCGAATGCTTGTTACAGTGTGCATGATTGTGTATTTGTATAACCAAACAACAGACGTTGCTAGTTGTTATGCTGCAATGTGACGATGTGTTTGTATTTGTTATGTATGGTCGATTTACATGTATTGTAAATTTTATAATGTTCTGTAGTTTTTCTGTTGCGTATTAGCAGTTGTAATTTTGTTTAATTTAATAGTGTACGTGTGCGTTGTGCTGTGGTGTTCTGTGGTGATGCGTGGTGCGTGTGTGTGGTGTGTGCGTGATGCGTGTGCGTGTGCGTGTGCGTGTGCGTGTGGTGTGCTGCCTGTGGTGTAAGTGTGCGTGTGCGTGTTCGTGCGTGCGTTCCTATGTGCGTGTGGTGTGCGTGTGCGTGTTCGTGTGCGTGTCGGTGCGTGTGCGTCGTAGTGCGTGTTGTGTGGTGTGCGTGTGCTGTTGTGATGTGCTGTGTGCGTGTGCTGTGCTGTTCGTGTGCGTGTGGTGTGCGTGTGTATGTCGCGTCGTGTGTGCGTCTGTGTGTGCGTGTGCGCTTGTGTATGGTGCGTGTGCGTGTTCGTCGTGCGTGTGCGTGTGCGTGTGTCGTGTAGCGTGTGGGTGTGCGTGTGCTGCCATGTGGTGTGTGTAGTGGTGCGTTGCGTGTAGCTTGTGCGTGCGCGTGTGCGTGTGCTGTGCGGTGTGCGCGTGTGCGTGTGTGTGTGTGTGTGCTGTGCGTGTGTGTTGTGTGCTGTGCGTGTGGTTCGTGTGCTGTGTGTGCGTGCGTGTGGTGTGGTGTGTGGTGCGTGTGTGTGTGTGTCGTGTGGTGTGGCGTGCGTGTGCGTGTGCGTGTGCTGGTCGTGCGTGTGGTGTGGTGTGGTGTGCTGTGTGTCGTGTCGTGTGCGGTGGTTGCGTAGCTGTGCGTGTATGCTGCTGCGTGTCGTGTGCGTGTGCGGTGCGTGTGCGTGTGGTTGCGTGATGCGTGTCGTGTGCGTTGGTGTGGTGTGTATGTGCGTGTGTGTGTGGTGAATATCGTGTGCTTGTAGTGTAGTTGTGTGTGCTGTTGTGCGTGTGTGTATGGTGTGTGACTGTGTGTGCGTTGCTGTGCTGTGCGTGCTGTAGTCGTTGTCGTGTGCGTAATGTCGTTAGTACGTGTGCATGTCGTGTATGGTGTGCGTGTGCTGTGTAAAGGTGTGTGTGTCGTGTGCGTGTACTTGAGTGCGCTGTGCGTTCTGCGTAGCCTAGTGTGCGTTGTCCGTGTGAACGTGTGCGTGTGCGTGTGGTGTCATGTGTGCTGAGTGTGTTGTTAGTAGGTGTCGTGTTGTGTAAGCGTATGTTGTGTATACTAATGTGTGTCGATGTAGTCTGTGTGTGTGTTGTGTGTGACAAACCTGTGTGTGTGATGCTGTGATTTGTATGTCGTGTGTTTGTGTGTGTGTATGGTGTGTGTGCTTAGTTGTGTGTGTTGTGTGTGTGTGTAATATGCGTCGTGTGCGTGATGTCGTATGCGATTGTCGTAGTGACGATCAATAAGGTCGTATTGACGTGAATGTGTGCGTTTGATGCATGCAATGTGGTAATAGTGTGCGGTGCGTTTGCGTAGCTTGTGCGCATCTGAATGCGTCATGTTGTTGCGTTGTACTGTGCGACGTGAACGTGTGCGTGTGCGTGTTATCGCTGAATTGTTGTGCAGTGTTGTTGTATCGGTATACTGTTGTGTCGATTGTGTAGTGTGTAGGTGTGTGTGATGTGTGTGTTGTGTGATATGGTTAGTACGTACGCGGTGGCGTTGTACGTATTCGCGTGCATGTGCGTGCCGTGGGAAATATCCAGCGGCGGAGTTGTGAATTTATTATACGCAGTTTTTATTAAATAATACAGAAACAGTTGCTTGATTCAAAGGTATAAAAGTATATTAATTAAATACAATTTAAAATACTTAAACTGTATTATCGATAATGTTAAGAAACCGGTGGCTTTGACATTGTTTTCTAGTTCTTTAGAGTTTCTCATATAAGTTCCGTTGCCGTCATAAATTTGTTTATCTAGTTCAACAAATGTATTCACGTTACTATTTCGTCTATAACCATATATCAAATTCTAGAACGTAATAAAAATATAAGTTAACCACTGCAACTGAACTTACATGAAATTATCTGTAGATGTCTGTTAACTCTACCGGACAATGAAGGTTTAAATGTCCATCTGAAATTGATTAGTTTTTCGTTCTTTCACAATGTTCCTAAAAAAAAAAAAAAAAAAAAAAAAAAAAAAAAAAAAAAAAAAAAAAAAAAAAAAAAAAAAAAAAAAAAAAAAAAAAAAAAAAAAAAAAAAAAAAAAAAAAAAAAAAAAAAAAAAAAAAAAAAAAAAAAAAAAAAAAAAAAAAAAAAAAAAAAAAAAAAAAAAAAAAAAAAAAAAAAAAAAAAAAAAAAAAAAAAAAAAAAAAAAAAAAAAAAAAAAAAAAAAAAAAAAAAAAAAAAAAAAAAAAAAAAAAAAAAAAAAAAAAAAAAAAAAAAAAAAAAAAAAAAAAAAAGGGGGGGGGGGGGGGGGGGGGGGGGGGGGGGGGGGGGGGGGGGGGGGGGGGGGGGGGGGGGGGGGGGGGGGGGGGGGGGGGGGGGGGGGGGGGGGGGGGGGGGGGGGGGGGGGGGGATGTTGTTGTGTGTGTGTGTGTGTGTGTCTGGTGTGCTGTGTGTGTGTGTGTGTGTGTGGTGGTGTGTTGCGTGTGCTGTGCTGCGTGTGCGTGTGCGTGTCGTCATGCGTGTGGGTGTGTGTGCATGCACATGTGGGTAAGTTGTGTTTGCGTGAGCTTTGCGTGTGCGTATGCGTTGTGCGCGTCTATGTGTGCGTGTGCGTGTGCGTGTGCGTGTGCGTGTGTGCTGTGCGTGTGCATGTGCGTATGCGTGTGGTTTGTGTGTGTGTGTGTGGTGTGTGTGTGCTGTGTGTCAGTGTGTCGTTGTGTCGTGTGGTGTGTGTGTGGTGTGTGTGTGTGCGTGTGCGTGTGTGTGTGCGTGTGTATGCGTGTGATACGTGTGCGTTAGTGCGTCATGCGTGTGTGTGCGTGATAGCTGTAATGCGTCGTGCGTTGTGCTGTGTGCATGCTGTGGTGTCGTGTGCGTGTGCGTGTGCGTGTGTGCGTGTCGCGTTGCGTGTGCACGTGTGCGTGTGCGTGTGCGTGTGCGTGTGCGTGTGCTGTGCGTTGCGTGTGCGTGTGCTGTGCGTGTGCGTGTGTGTGCGTGTGTGTTGTCGTGTGTGTGTGTGTTGCTGTGTGTCGTGTGTGTGTGTGTGTGTGTGGTGTGTGTGCTGTGTGTGGTGTGTGTGTGTGGTGCGTGTTGGTTTGTGTGCGTGTGCGTGTGTTGCTGTCGTGTGCGTGTCTGTGTTGTCGTTGGGTGCGTGTGGTGTGCGTGTGCGTGTGCGTCTCCGTATGCGTGTGGGTGTGCGTGTGCATGCACATGTTGGTAAGTGTGAGTGTGCGTTTGCGTGAGCTTGTGCGTGCATGCGTTAGTGGCTGTGCGTGTGCTGCGTGCGTGTGCGCTGTGCGTGTGCGTGTGCTGTGCGTTGCGTGTGGTTTGTGCTGTATGTGTTCGTGTGGTGCTGTGTTGTGTGTGTGTGTGTGTGTGGTGTGTGTGTGTGTGTGTGTATGCGTTAGTACGTACGCGTGTGCGCGTTGGTACGTATTCGCGTGCATGTGTGCGTGCGGTGGGAGAAATCCAGCGGCGGAGTTGTGAATTTATTATACGCAGTTTTTATTAAATAATACTGAAACAGTTGCTTGATTCAAAGGTATAAAAGTATATTAATTAAATAGCAATTTAAAATACTTAAACTGTATTATCGATAATGTTAAAGAAACCGGTGGCTTTGACATTTTTTTTCTAGTTCTTTAGAGTTTCTCATATAAGTTCCGTTGCACGTCATAAATTTGTTTATCTAGTTCCAACAAATTATTCACGTTACTATTTCGTCTATAACCATATATCAAACTAGAACGTAATAAAAATATAAGTTAACCATCTGCAACTGAACTTACATGAAATCATCTGTAGATGTCTGTTAACCTCTACCGGACAAGAAGGTTTAAATGTCCATCTGAAATTGATTAGTTTTTTGTTTTTTCACAATGTTGCCTATTTTCGTTATTAACGTATTACACAAGAGGCATTATAATTGTCCTAAAGAAATGATTGCATTAGGCCGTAATAAATAAAGAAATATGTATATACCACACATTTTCTACCCATATGAATATTAATTTTTAATTATGATTGTTATTTTTATAACCAAACCAAAACACACGTTTATTTTTATGCGCAATAGTCACATTTATTTTATTTTTATTATTCATTTACATAATATTTAAATTTTATATAATGTTTACCTTAAGTATTTTCTTTGTAATTAGCAGTTAATTTTTTTTTTAATTAATAATTATTTCACAATTTTGAGATTTATGCTATTATATGTATCAGGAATTGAATATCCAAATTTAAAAAGAGGTTTTGCACTAACCAATTACAATAATCTGGAACATTTTTGGACGCCAATAAAATTAATTCAAGGAATATAGTGTCAAGATGCAATGTATTTACATGAAAACTTATGTACTATAAATTTTCTTGTACATTATGCTAGAAAGAAACACTAATCAATTCTTTAATCGTAACCTGAACAGTTGGATACATTGTTCGGTTTGGTATACGCGTACACTGTTGATTCAAAAAAATCTTGTAACAGATTATTGTAGTCAACAACGAGTAGCATCTTGTGAAAATATTTTTATATATACAGGATGGCCCATTTTCGAGCAACACACTAAACTTTTTTTTAATGAAACACTATATATTTTTATATAATTGAATTCTCTGTTAGTAGTACGTGGACACCATGCGCCATCTTGGATTTTTTGGGGAAAACCCACCATTTTTTATATGCCCACGTGTGGGACCCGTTTTTCCATCCTTATTTTTATGGTTTCTTTTCGGAGGCCTTTTTCAACCCTTGATGGAATTGTCATCCCTAATTACGGCCTCTTTGTTTTTATTCACCCACGTAGGAGACCGTATTTTTCACCCTTATTTATGGTTTCTTTTCGGAGTCCTTTTTCAACCCCTTGATTTTCACTTGAGGGGGCGTATTTTTCATCCTTATTTTATGGTTTCTTTTAGGTCGTCATTTTCAACCCATGATGGGAATTTCAACCCTGATTATTTTTGTTTGTATTAAGAGCCCTTTTGGTGGGGAGCCCCTGGAGGTTAGACTATTGTGCGTATTCTTTTAATTCCTATCTACAGATTGTACCCTTATGAAATTTTATTTATACATTGGGGTTGTATTCTAATAAGGAGGCCTAATGCTATCTTGTAAGGCTGATATACGGCTTCGCAACTTACTGCTGGGACTATCTTGTAAGACAGGTGTATGAACTTGTGTTAGGGTTTGATCTTGCGTGAATTTGAATGACAGTAAAATTTAGTTATAGAACACTTATTTTTATTGTAAATATCATAATTAAAAAAGACTCAGAGAGTTACAAAAAAAAATTACTGACATTCAGATTATTCTCTAATACAAATTCAAATTTTCCGCCATTGGAGCCACGACAAGGAACAAAGCCCCGAGAGCAAGTTGCGCAGTTCTACACCTGTCTTATAAGTTAGCATTAGGCTCCTTATTATTATAATAGAAATTCAAATTTTCCGGCAAGGGTACCACGACAATACACGAAGGCCTACGAACAAGTTGCGATCACGACAAGGGGCAAAGACCCGAGAACAAGTTGCGACACCCTACACCTGTCTTACAATCTCGGTTATGCTTGGGGAGGGTTGAAGTGGGATCGCCGAAACAGCCTTTGCTGAAATCCTCGCGTCGCGAAATTTTACGTATATGATACATGTTAACTTAAAAAAAAATCAAGGCCGACCGCTTCTGTAAAATAAAATTAATCTTGGCACATGTTAACAGGTTAAATTAATTAAATAAAATCTTTTATTATAAAACACTTCTCATTATCTTTACATGTCTTTGTTCTTTATTAGAATACAATTTTTATGACAGAGGATAATTATGCAACCTGTTTATAATAAATCCTAGGTGCACACTAATTCCAAAGATGTATGCGATACAAGTGTTGAGATGCTTGAAATCGATCCCCAGCAACAAGAAAAATGTGTTTCGGCTTGTATGTGCTTCTAATCAACAACCGAGGTACGCACCTAGACTGTGTGTAATTATTGTAAACACGGATCCTGCAGACAAACCAGGTCAGCATTGAACCGCTATCTACATTGATGATAATGGTAACGGAGAGTGTTTTGATTCCTTTGGACGAGCATCTCAATGGTATCATTTATGTTTCCTAGGGAAAAATTTCAGATGCTTCGTATACTATAAAACAATACTGCAGGATTACCATTCGGATGTGTGTGGACTTTATACGTTAACGTTTCTATATTGTAGATTAAATAGTTTATCAATGATTGATTTTGTAAAAAACTTTTTTAGTACATGTTTAATTGTAAATGACGAGATAATTAAATTATTGTTTAACGCTTGTTACCCAACCATTTTATTCTGATAAATAAAGAGATTTTCGAGTACCTTACTTTTCTTAATTAAGAGTTGCGTAATATCAGATGAGCCTATTGTTTTTCTTTATTTTTAATTCAGCATGTGTGTTTTTAAAAATCGTGTTATAAAATTTATGACTTTAGCGTTTTAAGGAAAGTGTGTTACACGGTTGGTAGATTATTAAAATTAACAGGTTTATATAATTACACAGTAATTAGCTAATGCGGTGTTTATAAAAAAACAATTTGCGTGTGTATGTATGTATGGACAACATATAATATTGTGTTCAAACCGCTTTGTCATTAATTACTTTAAGGGAAAGGTAAATACGAGTTGCAGTAAGTGTGATAAAGATAATTAGGTTGTTTGTATATTTACACTCTAAAAATTAATTATGGGAAAATCAATAGCTAGTTTTACATCAACTATTCATAAACGTAAAACATAGAAAGTGCTTTAGTTTGATTAGACGAGTCTCACAAAGCAGTGACTATCACTCGTGAATCAGTCCCTCAAAAATGTTCTTTCAATACAGAGCTGGTAAGTGTGCTGTTAACCTTTTATTTATTTTATTTACTTGTACAGATTTTTAATTACAGTTTTAAAACACATCTAAGTTATACGTAACAACAAGTTTCTTTAAAAATATTAAGGTGTACAATATACAAGAATTTAACGAGCGGATGGATATTAAACATATTTCAATCCAATCAATGCAGGTAAAAGAATCAGTTTTAATATTCGTTTAGAAAACAATATTGTAATAACTGTTATGTAATTAATTATCTTAATAAAAAAATTTTGTTTTATTAGAGAATAATCTGAATGTCAGTAATTTTTTTTTTGTAACTCACTGAGTATTTTTTTAATTATGATATTTACAATAAAAATAAGTGTTCTATAATTAAATTTTACTGTCATTCAAATTCCCCAGGCATGATCAAACCCTAACACAAGTTCATACACCTGTCTTACAAGATAGCAATAGGGCCTCCTTATTAGAATACAAATTCAAATTTTACTTCAAGGGTCACGGGGCTAAGTCCCATGAGTAAGTTGCGAAGCCCTATATCAGCCTTACAAGATAGCATTAGGCCTCCTTATTAGAATATAACCCCAATGTATAAATAAAATTTCGTAAGGGCGAAAGGGCTCTTAATACAAACAAAAATAATCATGGTTGAAATTCCCATCATGGGTTGAAAATGACCACCGAAAAGAAACCATAAAATAAGGGTGAAAAATACGCCCATCAAGTAAGCGAGTGAAAACAAAAAAGGCCTCCGAAAAGAAACCATAGGGGTAAAAATCAAGGGGTTGAAAAAGGCCTCCGAAAAGAAACCATAAATAGGGGTGAAAAATACGGTCTCCCACGTGGGTGAGTAAAAACGAAGAGGCCGTAATTAGGGATGAGCATTCCATCAAGGGTTGAAAAAGGCCTCCGAAAAGAAACTATAAAAATAAGGGTGAAAAAACGCGTCCCACACGTGGGCATATAAAAAATGGTGGGTTTCCCCAAAAAATCCAAGATGGGCTACTTCTGTTAAATGATGAGCAAAATGATATGAGGTACTATGGGTCTACGTCTAACGGTTCCTAAGTTATTAGCATTTTTAGGTAATAAAAGTTAGTCAATTAAGTAGGCTCCTGTTCCGCCATCTTGAAAGATATCGGAGTCAAATTTTAGGATTTGTTTTTTCAGTGTGTCTTGTTTTAACTTCTACATTCAGATTGCAGACTCATTTCTCTACATATACAGGGTGGCCCATTGTGCTCAATGTTATATCTCTAATTTTTTTGATTGGCACACCCTGTATTTTATTACAGATTCGAATAGCATTTTTGACGCGCTTGCTATAGATAATCACTTTGTACTACCTATTCCTAAGTGTTTTTGAACTATTTAGTCATGAAGTTGAAAATTGTAAGATTTTGTTGCTTTGTATGAATTTGTCACAATAGGGCCTATAAAATAAATTAAGACAATGTCATGATTCACAGATAAACAAAAATTAAACAATGCTAATTGCAATAAAACTGTGAAGCTATAGGTTTTGTGGCACAATGCAGTATTTTGGACTATAAAAGGGCAACGCTTAATAATTATTTACTCATAGAACAGCATAACTATAAACTTTAAAATGGAATTAAAGAACACAATAAATCATAGTAGCTTGGTTTTCGCTTGTCTCTTTCTATTTCTTAACAACTTAAATGAAAGCCACTTATTATAAATAATTCGGGAAGAATTGTCAGATGTTTATCAGCATAGTAACTTTGTTACTAATTGGTTATTTACTTAGTGTGAGATGAATTTCTCAAAAGAAGAGCTGATTAATATGGTTATGCTTTGGGAGAAGCTGAAAGGAACTGTTTGTTGGCATCCAGGATTTATGAACTAATGTACCTTTAGCTGAATCGAGAACGATTTGAAGAAACAGGAAATGTCAAATGCAAAAAAAAAGAGTTACAAACGAAGAAAACGAGTTAACAGAAGAACAGAAGAAAATCCTCACGCAAGTGTTCGTCAGATTGCGGTAAAGTAGCTGACAATACAAAGAATTGTGAACAAAACTAAATTTACCCATTTCGTTTGTGCTTACATCAAAGCTTACGACCGTAAGATTTCATAGATCACGTCGCATTTTGTAATAATATTATGGAATAATAAAATTTGTAATTCATTGTATTCTTTAATTACATTTTAAAGTTTATAGTTATGCCGTTCTACGAGTAAATAATTATTAAGCGTTGCTCTTTTATAATCCAAAATGTTGTATTGTGCCACAAAATCTATAGCTTCACAGTTTTATTGCAATTCGCATTGTTTCATTTTTGTTTTTGTATGAATTACCAGATTCTCTTAAATTATTTATAGGCCCTATTGTGACAAATTAACACAAAGTAACAAAATTTTACAATTATCAACTTTATCACTAAATAATTCAAAAACATTTAGCAATACGTAAAAAAATGCTATTCACAACTGCAATAAAATACAGGGTGTGCCGTTAAAAAAAATTAGAAATATAACATTGGGCAAAATGGACACCCTGTATATGTAGAGAGAACAATTTGCAATCTGAATATAGAAGTTAAAACAAAACACATTGAAAAAACAAATCCCAGAATTTCACTCCGATATCTTTCAAGACAGTGGAACAGGAGCCTACTTAATTGATTAATTTTTTAACATAAAAATGTCAATAACTTAGGAACCATTAATCGTAGACCCATAGTACCGTATATCATTTTGCCCATCATTTAACAGAGAATTGAAATATACAAAAATATATAGGGTGTTCCATTAAAAAAAAACACAGGTGTGGTGCTCGAAAATGGGCCATCCTCTATATTCAAAAATATTTTTACAAGATGCTACTCGTTGTTGACTACAATAACCTATTAGGTATAAGATTTTTTTTAAACCAACAGTATACGCGTAATCTTTCATCCCCAAATCGTTGGGACACCTTGTATACCTAAAGCAGCAATAGTATTATAATAAAAATGCAGGGTTAAGAAGTTTTGTAATGTTAGTTCAAAGACTTTAGCAACTCAGAGGGAGTTAAAATAAACTGAAAGTTAAATACAATTTTGATCAATGTAAGTCCGTGATGTCTCATTAATAGTTAACTTAAAAAATTCTAATAAGTAAGCTTTTAGAAAAAAACAGATATTTTAATAATGTATAATATAATGTATATGACATAATAAATTTTATGACGGTCTAATAAAAAGCGCATGACCAATTATGTAAATTTAGATATTTGTATTAATTTAGAATTAAGTTTTAAGATATATTAATAAAGAGTTATAGTCGATTATGCATGTTTTAAATGGTAACTACTATATATAACCTGTTAATGTTTTATTAGGGGGGTTGTCGATTATATACATTATAATTGACCTATGACCAAAAATTGTAGTTTTATAACATGGTAACGTCCGTTTAAAAGCTTTCTATAAAAAAAAACTGTTATGATTGAACAGTATGATTAAGCTTCTATAATTTAACTCAATAATTAATTTTGCTATCATCGTTTTCTATCGTTAAGTTATCAGTGATTAATAAGGTACGTGAACTTTTGTGACGTTTTTGTGCTATGCATTGCGAATGTTTATAAATTTTGGCTCTTCTACAAAAGGGACAACTTCACATTGCTGTGGCCAGGTATGTATTCTTATACTTAGCTATCAATTAACAAAACCAGATGGGTACGGTTTGTTTTACGCTGCCGTACCCATCGAGCAGTTTTGAACTGTTTGTATTACATGCCTTGCCAATTTTTTTGCTAACGTCGCTTATTAGAGACTGGAAGTTTTGTGTTGGTTGTAGTTTGCTTACACTATTTACGGTATATTTAAGTGTAATGCAGTATTTCTGCCGTAACAATTAGGTTTTGTGTAATACATTGTTAGCATTAGCTTAAGTTATAAATTTAATGCTTTGTGGTGGACACGAGTCAATTATTGTTATTAGTTTACCTACTTAAAGTGCGTTTAAGTTTATTTTGTATTCAGCGATTTGTTCAACAATAAAGGTCCAATGCACTTCGCTAGCCAAGAAGTAATATGGTTAATGTATAAAATAGGTAATTGTACTTTTTCGAAGTAAGAATTAAATTGAGTTTAGGCGAGTTAACATCGTGTATTTAATATACGAAAATGAATCAGAATTTTTTCCAGTGCCCTTTCCTTAACAGGGAACGAGAATACCACATGACGACCCTGCCAAACCGGTAAAAAAAATTTGACAGTTACTTAAAGTGCGAGATGAGAAATTCAGAAACGAAAGACGTTGATTCAGCTGGGGAAGTAACTAATACGGTAATTGTAAATTCACTTTCGGTGAAAATGAAAAAAATTCTATATTACTGTGTTACTAACTTTGAAAATTGTGTAAAGCATGTACTTTCTTTAAAAGGACTATAAGAGAGCGTTAAAAGAGTGCTACAGTTCTACCATTAATATTTGATCATTCGTTACGTATTTGAAAACCAACATCAAATAGACCAGCCGCAGCCATCTAATTATCCCAATATTAATGCAAGAATTCAACAAGCTGTTAGGTGCCATGAAGAGCAAAGAAACAGCATCCACATCGAACTCCGTGATTCTGGGTCTACACAAAAGGCACATGTCATCAAAAGTGTGTAAGCAGTTAGAGATTTAATTCTGAATAAGCTTAAGTAGAATTGGGAAAGTGTGGGTATTTTTTAATCTCGATAGCTAGATAAATTACTTTTATATGTAACAGATAAGGTATTGCAAGATAGGTTAGAAAAGGCTACAGTTGAAACTAAGGATGGCCCAGAAAACAGACTTAGCTAAAAATGGGGATATTTTAGGTACGTTAGAAGCCATGACGGCAGAATGTGACCTAAGAATTGCTCCAACACTGTTACCATCGACAGAAAGTTATACGCGATTATTAATTGATTCTAGGAGGTTATATAGTAGTATGCTTAATGAAAACAGAAATAAAGTAGTAGCAGATTCTTAAAACTCGGTTATTTCAATCATTACGATACGGTGGCATTCCTAATTGACATGTCAAAACATTGATTACGTAAAAAATCAGCAGCTGCGCTCTCTTCCGAGTTACATAGGGTTCACCAACATAGGAAGTCAATTGAGGAATCCGGTAAGTGTGTAAGTCAAAATAGTAGGTCAAACTACCGAGGTCATCGACAAAACGGAAAATTTCCCGCAGTAGGTAATAATAATTTTTGAGGTCGTGGTTCAAATCGTAAATTTAGAGGCAGTTCTTTCAAGAGATCTGCTTCTAGTTAGAACAACGCATCGCGGCAAAGTTTTTATGCAAGGGAAGCGAATGATGACGACAAAGAGTCACATTCGAAAACGTTTTTTCGAGAGCCCCAGTAAAACTGTAAATGAGAAATCTCGCGTTAACTTAAGTATGAATGGATTAAATTGTTTAAGTATTAAACAGGTTAATGGCGAAATTTCTGTTAGATATCGGATCTCAAGTTAGTGTTATGTTAGGATAGAAGGTGTGAATGGCGTAGTCAAAATGAGTTTCGGAAGTAAGAAATAACGCAGTTGAGCACGAATTTTTAGAAGTAGTAGTATATGATTTCGCACGTGGTATGAATGGTATACAAGGCAAGGCTTTCTTAGCAAGCACTTAGAAATTTTAGATTATGAAACATTTTAGTTTTCTTTTCGACTAGGGAGCAGAAAAATAAATGTACCACTAACGTCAAAATTTGAGCTTTACTCTACAGTACCGGCAGTACCGGAGAGTGTTGGAAAATTACCAAAACTAATTAATATAAGTTCATTAAACGACCAAGAAAAGGTAAACATTATAAAAATATGTGCTAAATTTGCTGATGTATTTTATATTGAAAATGACCTATTAACCGTGACAAACATTTGCAAGCAAAGCATTAAATTGCAACCTGATGCAGCTTTCAGCTTATATACAGCGTGATCTAGATTGATTGTAGGGTTTGTAACTCCGCTGTGGTCATATTGTTATCAAAAACGTATTCTAACACTGGAAAGTGTAAGTTGTGTATTAAAACTTTCATCCGCTGGGGTCACGTGGGTGCGTAAATACGTATGTATAAACTGTCATAATGTGCTTCCTTCTGTTCTTGTCGTTTTATTTGTCTTTTTATTGTTCCTTTAATTCAAGTAAAATCCGTTTTTTTCAAGATAAAAACTGCACATACTTGATAGATTTATCTGGTAAGTAAATAAATACTGAGCTCTGTTTAGAATAAAAATAAAGTGCGAATAATTTTTAGGTTATAATTGTTATTTCGGATGAAAATAATTTTATCTTGGAGGCTTATTTTCGGTCTGGGCAACGAGATGAAGGAAGTTTCTTGCTTGGAGGAACTCCAACAACGGTTCGCCAACATTGACGTTACCTACGAAACATTCACACGGCATGTTCGTCGAATTGTTCAACCGGCTCCGTATCCAAAGGCCAATCTCTTGACAGTATTAGACGAAGGAGGCTTAGAAGGTATTCGGGGGCGATTGGAAGCTAGTCCCAATAAATCTTTAAGACGATTGTCTGCTCAAAGTGGTAATTGAGTAAAATTTGTTTTTATTACTAAATGTTGATTATTTATTAATTGTAATTGTAGGGGTTTCGTATGTGACATGCCAGGGGGCTTGTAAAAAACTGAAAATGCACCCGTACAAAATGTCTGTATTACAAGAATTGCTGCAAACTGATTTTGAAAAGCATCGAACGTACTGTACCTGGTTTAACGAAAATCTCGATAACAATGATGTTTTGGATATAACATATTTCAGTGACGAGGCATGGTTTCATCTAAGCGGCTATATAAATTCCAAAAATTACCGAGCCTGCTCAACTGTATTATTGAAGCTCCAGATAAAACTGGAGTTTGGATTGCCATGTCGAGAAGGCTAATAATTGGACCATTTTTTTAATGAAAATATAAATGCCCAAAACTAACAACAATTAATTCTAAGACCTTTTATTGAAGAACTGCACGAGGACGAGCTTAAAAATGAATGTTTCCAGAAAGATTCCGCAACAGCCCACACGACCCGTACAACATTGACACATTTATCCCAATTTTTCGGGGATAGAATAATAAGTAAAAATCGATGGGCACCACGATTTCCCAGGTTGACTCCGGTCGGTTGCTTTCTATTTGGTCATCTTAAGAATGTTGTGTATGCAAATCGTTTGCTTACGGTTGACGAGTTACAGAATGCCATAGTGAACGCCGTTAATGCAATAACCCCACAACAGTTAGCAGTGCTCTTCGAGAATATTAAACGTAGAGTAAATTTATGCTTAGAAAATAATGGACAATATTTTCAGCACCTAGTATAAGCATCCGGAGGCAATAAACTGTCTCCCTCATCAGTCAAATTAAAACTAAATTAAAATAAAAACATTCCATGTACTTATTGGCATTTTTAATAATAGCATTAAGATGGAAGTAGTACAACAATCAAGAAATACAGACTATTTATGTCATTTAAAATTTTGCTGTGTTTATTGTTGGTATATCATCAACTTTTGAATTTCTCGCCTAATCAGTAATACCCGTATGTACAGGGTGGCCAACTAAGAATGCGAGGTACTGTATCTGGGAAATTATCCATCGTAGAGGCTTGCACAAAAAAAAAGTTATTAGTAAAACGGCCAATACAAAAACCTGGAAAATATTTTCACGTTTCTGAAATGGCCGCTAGGGGTCGTAACTGCAATCTTGAATCTAAATAAGTGATGTTTCAGTGAATTCTGCTGCATTCACCTAATAAAAAAATAATTGATCTTTGAAGTCGAGGATAATCTGAACTTTTTTTGTTTGGCACTTTTTGACGTATCTATAAAAATAAAGTGGTGGGGGGGTTTGCAAAGGTTTCCTTAAATCACCCCCCGTATCTTCGAAACAGCTAATCCGATTTTAACAAACTTGGGCGCGTTGAAAAGAGCTTATCTTGGGCTACAAATGTTAAAATAATTAAAGTTTTGTTAGTTTTACATGTCGTCGCTAGATGGCTTTGTTCGACATTCCGACAGAAACGATTAATTTTCGCAAAAACATTAAATGCATTGGTATGACTTTTTTTTATGAACAAGTAGCTAAATGATGCCTAAACAAGCTCGCGAAAACCGCATCGCGATGTCTTGTTCCTAACCTAAAATATCGGCAAAAGAAAATTTTATACGAAAATCCCTTAAATTTTATTTTTTTTAACTATATTTTTCTGAAATTGTTTCTATTATGTAAGTTGTGGCCCTAAAAAGGACCGATTTAAAAAGGAAGGTTTTCAATGCCCCCGTAAATGCTCGAAATGCTCTATGCATTGCTGAAGCCTCTCATGACTAGACAAAACTGCAGCTTCAATTTCGGCTCTCGGTATGTTACGTATTTCGTTACGAATCCGGTTTTTCATATCTTCTCTAGCTGTAGGTTGAGCCCGAAACACGATGTGCTTTAAGCGCCCCCATAAATAAAAATCGAAGCAAGTTAAGTCTGGCGATCACGGGGGCCATGGAAACAGACTTCCTCTTCCAATCCACCGCTGTTGAAATACTGCATTTAGGGGTTGCTCGAAAAAATATGGCCCAATATTTCTGCCTCCCAGTATGCCACATCATACATTTAAACTCCAACGTCCTTGGCGCTGAACTACACGCAACCAATGGGGATTTTCTGCAGACCAATAATGCATATTGTGCAGATTGACTCTTCCGTCACTACTGAAGGTGGCTTCATCGGTCCAAAACTAAAAATTCTCTATTTTCGCGTATCATACCTAACATCCAATGGGAATAGCTTAACTTTCGACCAAAATCTTCCTCTTTCAAGGCCTGATGCAAAACGACATGGTATGGGTGCATTCTTAAAGTAATTAAAAAAAGTTTAAACGAATACCTATATATTTTGATGGCCATTAGAACTTACCTATGGTCCTTCAAAATATTTTGAACCGTTCTCCGTGATATGCCCAACTCAGTGGATAATGCTCTTGTGCTAACATGAGGATTTCCTTCAATATAGATACACGGTTAATATTTTCTTGTGTTCTTCCAATTCTTTGCCGTTGAAACGTAGGCCGAAAACTACCATTGGCTCGTAAGCTCGCCACTAATCGGGGGAAAACTCTTACATCGCAAGGACGCCGATTTGGATATCGAGCCGCGTAAACTCTTTTAGCTACTGCGGCATTCTGAAGACATTCAAAATAAACCGCAAGCGTATCAACAGCTTCATTATTCGTAAAACGCATTTTGAAAGCGCAAAAATTGCTCAAAGTAACGCGAAAGTATTGACAACTATTGACAATGTGAGGATTATGCATGTTTTGTTCAGGTATCTGTTTCCATTGCCTGCTTCTATTAATAGTATTTTTCGTATATATCCATAGTAAATATGCGCTTAAACAAACAAAAAATAGGCCTTTTGTATAACTTTTAGCATTGGTTACTTGTCCGTAGTAATTTCAAAAAGGGTGATTTTATTCTGGTGAATAAATTTACAGACATTTAAAATCGCAATTTCTAGGTAACCTATTCAGAGCCGAAATTGAAGCTGCAGCTACCCATAAGAGGCCTCAGCAATGCACAGAGTGATGGTCAGCAATTCGAGCATTTACGGGGGCATTAAAGACCTTCCTCCTTTAAATCGGTCACAACTTACATAATAGAAACAATTCCAGAAAAATATAGTTAAAAGAAGATAAAAATTTAAGAGATTTTCGTATAAAGCTTTCTTTGGCCGATATTTTAGGTTAGGAACAATATATCGAGATGCGATTTTCACGAGCTTGTTTAAGCATCATTTAGCTACTTGTTCATGAAAAAAAGTCATACCAATGTATTTAATTTTTTTGCGAAAATTAACCGTTTCTGTCGGAATGTCGAACAAAGCCCTCTAGCGACGACATGTGAAACTAACAAAACTTCAATTATTTTAACATTTATAGCCCAAGAATAGCTCATTTCAACGCGCCCAAGTTTGTTCAAATCGGATTAGCCGTTTCGAATATGCGGGGGGTGATTTAAGGAAACCTTTGAATACCCCCCACCACTTTATTTTTATAGATACGTCAAAACGTGCCAAACAAAAAAAGTTCAGATTATCCTCGACTTCAACGATCGGTTATTTTTTTTATTAGGTTAATATAGCAGAATTCACAGAAACATCACTTTTTTAGATTCAAGATTGCAGTTACGCCTCCTAGCGGCCATTTCAGAAACATGAAAATATTTTCCAGGTTTTCGTATTGGCTGTTTTAGTCATAACTTTTTTTTGCGTAAGCCTCTACGATGGATAGTTTCCCAGATACAGTACCTCGCATTCTTAGTTGGCCACCCTCTACATCACTGGAAATAATGGGGTCACTAAATGAGATAAGTGGAGAATAGCTTTTTTGAAGTAAGCGGACCACTTCAATCAATCTGGATCACCCTGTAAAACCGTACCGCATTCCATACGCGCAAAAATCCGAAGTTAATAGGCAACTTGATGAAATGCTTAAAAACAAAATTATAGAACCGGCTAATTAGGAATTGTCCGCGGCAATTTTAATTGTTTCAAAAAAAAGTGACAACGACAGAATTGTTATTAATTATCGGCAATTAAATACCCGTATCGAGGATGACAAATTTCCAATACCCTGCATTGACGAAATTTTCATTATCAGGAGCAGCTTACTTTTCACATTTAGATTTATACCAAGGTTATTACCAATTAGAACTAGATCTCTCCTCCGAACAATGCACAGCTTTCACAACACCTAGAGGACAAATCCAAATGACTAGACCTCAAATGGAGTTAAAACTAGTTCAAGTTCTTTTTCACGAGCAATGACAAATGCTACGTAAGGCTTAAATTATGACAAACGTTTTATTTATCTCGATCATTTGACTGTTTTTGGAAATAGTCTTGAGGCAGATAACCAAAATTTAAGCAAAGTTTCATACAGATTACTAAAAGTCAACTCAAAATTGAATCCAAGCAAATGCGAATTTTTAAATAAAGGTATCTTGTATTTAGGGCATACCATTTCTGCTGAAGGAATCTCACCAGGTCGAGAAGAAATTAAAGTTATGCTTAACTATCCTGTTCCAAAAAAAAAGAGCAGAAGTGAAACGTTTCGTATCGTTTGCAAATTATTACCGGAAGTTCGTTAAAAGCTTTCTATGTTTATTTCGTAAAAAATGTTTTATTTTTACTGACCACAAACCTCTTTTGTATTTATTTGGCATGAATAATCCATCTAACCGACTTACGAAATTTAGATACGTACTCGATGAGTATGATTTCACAGTTCTACGCACATAAAGACAAAATTTACATCAATTGGGGCTTGCATCTCGATACCTCAGTTGGTTAAAGCGGTACTCTGGCAAAGTACATGTCGTAGGTTCAAATCCTACTCGAGGTAAACTTTGTATTTATGTATTTCATAAAATTAATGATAATTTTTAATTACATCTTAATTTCTTTCTGTTGTGTTTCATTTTTGAGATTCTCGTCGATGGGATCCATCTCAGTGGCTAAAATTTTCTTTTTATCGCTCTCCGTCATTGTCCATGTTTCACTGCTGTAAATTAGGAGACTTTTTATCATAGAGTTGTATGTTCTGAGTTCTTTTGGTGCTTTTTGACCATAATATTCCATTTAGAGTACCGATGGTTTTCCGGCTTTGTGTGATTAGATTTTCAATTTCTCTTGTGTCTTCACTCGTAAATGTTACCCCTAGGTATTTGTATTGGTCCACTCCTTCGACCATTATACCGTACTCGAGTGTTAAACTTTCTGAAACAAAGTCCTTATTTAAAAAAAGAATCAAGACATCAACATAGACTTGGGTTTAATATGTGGATGGGCATTTTGGGACGAAAAATAATAGGACCTTTTATTTACCGCAACAATTTAACTACCGCACGATATCTGAACTTGCTAAGGACTGATTAGGAAAATAGCTTGGATGAATTACCTATACTTGTTAACAACTGTTGGTTTCAACAAGATGGTGCCCCAGCACATAACTCAAGAAATATACAGGGCTATCTGGCATTATTATTTGCAGGAAAATGGACAGGAGCTTACAGAGCAGTAGCTCGGCCAGCTGGATCACCCGATTTAAGTCCGTTGGATTTTTTTCTGTGGGCTTACCTGAAAAACCAAGTGTATGATGGGAGTTTTGAAAATGAAGAGCATTTGTTAATATCAGTTATGGCAGCCGTTAATACAATTTCGCCAGAATGTTTTAAATTCTTCAGAAAAGAGAGCTGTGTCTAGAAAATAACGCAATCTATTTGAATTCATGAATTGCTTTTGGACTTATTTTGTCAGGAACTTTATTACGCAACGATGTTCAATCTCAGTTTCACTCATTTTGTCGACGAATAGACTGTATCAAATCCCTGTAAACGGCACAAACTTGGCTAGGTAGATAACTTACAAATACGTCCTCGTATTAAGGAGTGTATAGCAGAGGCACACTTGCCATGGTAACAGCGATAAAACAAGGAAAGAACCGAAAAAATTCTTCTATGCTCAAGAGACTGTAGGTCAAAAGTCAGAGACGGGTCATTTATAAGCCTTATAGCTATTTTTTGGATGCGGTTTAGCATATCAAAGGCGTATTGGGGAGCACAGACCTAGAAGTGGGATGAAGTAGAATTTGAGCCTTACACAGTAAAAAGAGTTGTTGCGATATGAAGTTCTGTTTAGATCTGTATAGAAAGCCCAGTTTACATGCAGTTGTTATGCCGGCTGACAAAAGGTGATCAACCCATGAAAGGTTCGATGATACGGACATCCCTAACATAGAAATAGAATTGAGATCTAAGACAATTATATTTACAACAGGAAATGATCGGTCTTTCTTGGCGGACGCAAGGCAACACTGGGTTTTATAGGCGTTGAACTTAAGTAGATTGTTCCTTCTCCATTCAAGGATACGTTCTAAGTCACTGCTGATTGAGGCTGCCATTTTCACTTTAACGTTCTCACTAGAGGAAAACTGAGAAGAACTACAATGTAGTGTGCTTTCGTTTGCAGACCAATGGATGGGGTTAGTTGTTGAGGAAATGAGGTAATTTATGTATAGCAGGAAAAGTGTGGGAGCTATGACTGATCCTTGGGGTACGCCCGCGTTAATAGTAGTTTCTTTCGAAAAGAAGCCATCGACGACAACGCGTATACGTCTTTTGTCAAGAAAGCTGGAGATCCAATTGATGAGGGTGTCGGATAAACCGAACGGGCTGTTACACAGGACCTCTCTAATGTGTTATTCTAAAGTTAGGTGACATATGAAAGAAGATCGCCCATTGAACGACTACGTCTGAACCCATACTGGTGGTCGTTTAGGAGTTTATTGGACTCGAGGAACGAAAGTAGTTGGTGGTTAATGTCTTTTTCCATAATTTTCGATAGAATGGAAGTGATAGATATTGGTCGATAGCTTGAGAAATTGGTTTTGTCGCCCTTTTTAGGAATAGGTTGGACATTTGCCAACTTCCGTAATAAGCGAAACTCTCCAGATGACATGGAGATCGAAAAGAGTTCGGACAATACAGGTACTAGCTCGGGGTAGAATTTTTAAATGACGATAACTGGAATACCGTCAGGGCCAGTCGCCTTGTTTTAGTCAAGTTTATTGATAATTGATTCTAGGAGCTTAATCGAAAGTGCATTGGTTTCATAGCGTATGAGGTAGATTTTGGTGACAGCTCAATTTTACCAAAATCATTGAGACATGAATTTGATGCAAAGTAACCGACAAAGAGGTTGGCTTTGTCAGCAGGATTAGACACTACAACTCCGTCGCGAGACGTCATCGGAAGAAAGGAAGATGTACTAAAGTTTTAACGATGGCTTTAGCCAATGACCAAAATTTACGACTACCCAAAGGACATGAGACTAATTCTTTGCATTTTCGTTCTTCACATATATTTTTGGCCTTGGTGATGATGCTTTCGTACCGATTTATTTGATTTCCATTTGGTATAGGGTTTATGCTTTTACGATAATGCATCTATGCAAGCCCTATTAAAGCAGGGTTGCGAACGGGAATAACCTACACGATTATTTTTTTCTAATGTATAACTCCATATCCATCAAACTCGTTCCTTGATTATGACATTTGGATTGTTATGCTTGGGCCGTCTGATTTGTCATATTCAAGGCAGTTTAATAATGTTTTATTTATTAAAGATCTAGCTATTCTTTACTAAAATAAAGTTAGCTTCCATAGTTGCCTTTGAAATACGTTTAGCAAACTGTTACATTAATAGTAGGCTTATATTTAAGTTTTCATATTTCTGGAAATTACTTTGATATCTCAATTAATTCCTAAGGGTATTATCATTTACCTACTGAGGATGATAACTGTAATTGTTATTGAAACTTGGAATAAAACATACACTATTATATATCCAAATATAAGTATTCTAATTATGTATGATAATCGTGAAAGTTTACATTTCCAAATTTGAATATTTATAGATCTATATTGATCGAGTGATTCAATTATACCTTGATTACTTACAGTCTTACCTAATCCTAATTTTCGACCGTATGAGAAAATAAATATTTATTTTCACACATTTTCTGGTTCGGATTTTTCCTAACATATAGTTATATTAAAAAATCAAATTTACTGAATTAGTCATTTTTTTCATAGAATGGAATCTTAACAAATAAAAGAAGAAGGAGCGGTTAAATGTAGGCAATACAATAGTGTATTTTCCAAGTTGCACTAATTGATGTTTGATCAATCAATCAAAGAACGTATTTAATTGTATTTTACGTAAACAATTAAGTTAAACGAGGCGAATAGAAAAATAGGAGAAAGTGTATATGTCTTATCTTCAACCTTCATAGAATTCAGCAATCTAGAAAAAAGGGCAAAACACAGTTATTGCAATAAAAATTTAAAGTCCTAAATAAAGTAGGTCAACAAGGAATTTTAGTTTTTTTTTTTATTGTTGCAAAAATACGATTTCCGTTACTATAAAAACGTATACCCATACCGACCGACACCTCTAATAATATTTACAGTTTTAAATGTTTTATTATCAGTAGATATTTATTGAAAAATATAATTATTAACTATATAAAAGGCCTTGCTTACACGAATGTATAATTTGTAGTTCATTTAACTTGAATTCCAGGAACAAAGTAATTTAAGGAATTGATGGTAATTATTAGGCCGTATAATCATTAAATCCGCCTTAATAGGGATTGTAGGTAGGAGATTTATATTATCATTGTTGACAGTTTAGAATAATTTAAATTAAATTGTTTCGATCTCGAGCTTTCGAAACTACTTACGCCTAATAAAGCTAGAGCTGCAATAAAACTGCAACACTACTTTTTATTGGTACAATTAAGCAATTAGTTCGAAGTTTTTTAGGATAATACCGTTATATTAGGGCGGAATTCTCAAAAGATTAAAAAAGTTAAAAAGAAAAAACTTTCAGAAAAGCAGTTTGTCAAGATTAATACGGCATTGTATAAAATTTAAATAATGTTATTTAGTTGCCTATAATATGAACTCTCGGTTATATTTGATCTATTATTATAACCATTATCTAGGATTACGTGAGGTTTTTACCGCCTGATTAGTACTAGATGAGTCGATCATAATTTAGGACTAATTTAATTCAGAGGAGCTTTTCATAATTATGCAGAGTAAAAATATTTCTTTAATTGTAATTATATCTGTCTCGAAGTAGGAGCTTCTGATATTTTTATAGCAATAAATTATCATTAATCCCTTAATCCATTTGCGATATCAGGTGTGTTTTTAAATTATTGGTTATTAATTTTTAATCCAAATTGCTTCTATTTTTGTGAGGCATATTATTTTTTTAAACTTGGCCGTTTAAGTTTTAAATATATGCTGCGAAAATATAATAAAAATTTTTATGGGGAGCAATTAAAGATTTTATATAAAATATGAGTAATAAATGTAGTATATGTGATTGCGTATAATTAATTTTATTAGGCCTTAGTACCTATAAAACAATTATGTAAAATCAATTTTCAACCATTTAAAAATTCTTAAATCCTGTTTAGCTTGAAATAATTCACGTTAACACATTCAAGCTGAAAAACCATGACTTTCAAATTATTAGAAATTTAGGGTATGGTTAAGGAAGATGAATTACGTGTTTTTGGAAAATCATTTATATTTATTTATAATTTAGAATTAACGGATAGATTTAGAGTAAGTTAATTATGAGAAAAAATTTTGGTAACGATTATTCATAATTGAACATTAAATGTTTATTTAATACATCCAAAAATATGCATCTAGGCATATTTCCTTTGGTGCAATTTGTTTCGGTTTGATCTCACGATATTGTGGCAATAGTAGTGGGCCTCACATTTGGGCACCATTTTGCAATGGTCGTCACGTTGGGGGTTATTTTGTGATGGGCCTCTACAATGTTTGGGTTCAATTTCAATCTTGTACAATTTCGAACTTATTGAGTAAAATATTATATTGTTTTTGTGAAAATGTGAAATAATTCAACGTCAGCCAAAGTGATTTTAATTTATAAAGATAACATTTATTAACTAAACTTTATTTTTATTGTTATCATATTTCTGTTTGTGTAAATGAACTTTAATAATTACTCAACAAATTCGTTTCTCCTTGTAACGGGACGCTCCAGCTAGCTTAACAATGGGTTAAATGGTTATCGCTATCATTCGTCAAAATTATTTTCAATCGGATATTATTAATTACCTGTACTTTGCGATTGATTGAACTTGCTTTCTTCAGTATTTAAACACGTAGTGTTTGTATAAGCTTTTAAAATTTGCAACAGTCAATAGTAAAAGTGAATCCAAAGCGATAATATTTAATTAAGTCAAATTATAAATGCAGACTTTTTTGTTTACAACATTACATAAAAATTATTCTAATTCTATGTTAGTGTTCTTAACGTTAACATGCAAAAACAGTCCTTTACAAATGATCAACGAAATACATTTTCGTTCAGCATTTGTATCCAACCATAAATTTTAGAATAAATGAAACACCAATTTTCGTTTATTTGTACTATCAAAAGGTCTTACTTGTTATCACTTCGTTGAAAAGCTGATGATGTAATGCTTGCCTTCCTTGGACCGCAAAGGGGTTTTATAGACTGCTGGCGCTTCACTCTCTTTGTTCCTTTTCGGTTTCTTCTTTGGATCTTTGTTGGGGATCAATACTATTCTAATGTTCTTTCACCAATTAATGATTTTAGTCAATAATCGCTCGATATAATTACATTAGTTTTTACTTAATTGTTTTGTTTTAACTATAAATAGCCTGCGAAACAAAATGCAAGCTATTTACAAACCGCGAATACTCCTTTTTTATACATCAATAAATTTGAGTTATTGTCCTTTATACTTTGATTTACCAATTTGGATTGATTACCGTCTTTTCTATTTATTGTTCGCTATTTAAGCACAATTGATTACGGTTCTGATACATATAAAACGCGTTATCTTCACTTATTACGTCACTTTTAATACGTATTTTAAATTATGTTGCAATCCCTTTTCCTTCCGCCAACTCGACAACAATTGCACTTTATATTATTTTAGCTTTTCCTCGCATTCATACGGAAAATATTTATATTTCTTTATCACTATATTAACTGACTTTTCGTTATCGCAGCATAACAAAGCTACGGTAATCGCTTTTTCACACGTTTGGTTAACTTCCATTCAACCTTGATCACTTAATTAGTGTGACCCTTTCTATTCATTTACTTAGCACGACTGCCCTTCATCGCTTATTTAACACGACTGTCTTTCAAATACACATCATTATAACTGCATTCCTACTTGCTCCCTTATACAAAACAGTCATATCCTCAAAATAACGGGTATATTTAAAAGCTTTCCAATTTACTATGCAAATACTCATCGAAACAAATTCAAGCTTTTTATCTTAATATTAATGAAATTTATACACAAATAACCAATAACCATTTAATGTCATATAACAGACCGAAATTCGAATTTCTAGTGCCTCCATTACACAATGCATATTTTGTTGTTTCAATAATAATGCATTGTTTCATTTTTAGTCAATATTCGCTGGTCGACGAACTTAGAAGAATGCAAACTAAGGGAATTTTTGTCCTTGTCCCTAAATATAATTTGCAAATCTAGACCATATCTAAGTATTTTGCCGTCTAAGAGAGAGAAAAAATGGATACTTACGTTGATTGAAACAAATCACATGAATACCAGGTGTCCGGATAATAATACGGAGCGGCTATATCTCTACAATGTTAAGGCCGAGAGGTTTGGGAAAAAATCCTTATAAGTTAAGCAAGTAAGAGAAATGGCTGGAAATTACTTTGAACTTCGTAAAACGACCGATAGAGGGCGTAACTACTACGAAGAATCATAAAATTCATGTATCTCGAAAAAATGGGAGATTAACTATAACGTAAAATATCATTTGACAGCTTGGGTGACACCGCAACTTTTCACTTTGCGACATTTTTTCGTATCTCTCAGAATAAAGTACGGGAAGGCCAATGTATTTTCTGAAATTTACATTTTAATATCTCCTGAATCACTCAACGGATTCCAATATTCTTGGTCTCGAAAAAATGAAAAAAAAGAAAAGGCCACGTATTTCATTCCCTCCCGAAGGGGCCCGAAGGGGGAGGGCGGACTGCTCGAACTTTGCGAGCTCCTTCAGCCACAATCATGGATTCCCAGCATACATACATTACGTATATATGCATGGTGGGATTAAGGATGGGTGTGGTCAGGATAGGATCAGAAGGAACGGAGTGAGGGTTCTGAAGGGGGAAATACTACCCCAGCATTCGCCTAAGTAACTGCACATGGTGTGCATATACGCAGTGACCATGCCGCTATATGTGTATGAGGAAAACCCCCTGGAAAAACCTCACACAAGGTATACGGTAACGGAATCGAACTCATTACCTCCCGAATGCTAAGCAGATCGTGTCATCAATACGCTACCAGATCGGTGTAGGCAATAAAGTAGCATTTGACTCGTTTGGTAATACGTAAAATTCCTTGCACCTGATAATAATAATTATGGTTCCTCTTTAATTTAATTTTGTTGTTTTCGGAATCTACAACACAGTAATTAATTAAATTTACCTTACATGCCTCTACAGGATCAATGTCGCCGATTTTTAAAGAGCTTTTTATTTCTACCACTGCACATTCTTTTACTAGTCCGTCAGGCGAACATGCTAAAAATGGTTTTCCTTCGTCTGTAAGGGGCCCGCAAGTACTGACCTTTAACTTGAATAATTGTTGAAATAGTTTAATTGCATTTGACTCACTGTTGAGGCCAAAGGCGGTGTACGCATTCCCTTTAAAAACGTGGTAGAGTAAGGAGGAAACAGTTTTGGAAGTGCGCGTTGTTTTACGCAGTTTGCATATTTTCCCAAAATTGCGTGCCGTTAAACGTTTCTTACGTTCTACTCTCCACAAATCACTTTTTGATTGGGTCAAGGTACCTTCTTCAATCTTTTTTTTTGTGGACATTTTCGAAACAAGTCAAAAATTGACGAACTCGCAATTCGTATTCATCTTTTGAAAGATCGGGTGAGATGGATTCATTTGCCAATCCTTAATCATTATCCGCGTGCAAACGTACTGTTTTTAAAGTGATCTGAAATCTATAGGCAACTACTATAATGAAGAAGTTTCCATAGAAGAAAACGTTATTAAAATAATGCATACATTTTGTTACCCTCTTCCTACGACGATTAATTTGGGAGTTTAAAAGATGCGTCATGTAGTGCCCCGGTGGTCTGTCACAAAGGTGCTCATGCAAAAGCGATAATAAATTTCCCTCGATATTAAAAGAGATCGCGGCCATTTCACATTTCAATTGGTACGAATTTTTTAAAGAAAAATGGACTCTTTTACGTCCTACAAATTTCCGACTACCGAATTATATGTTTCTGCTGGATCTGTATCGGTATCGTAGAGCAAACTAGATGCTAGGTCCGCTAGTCGTGTTTATTAATGACAACATGCCGCATTCTAAATATACATCTACCAAATTCTCCTAAATTAAAAGAAATAGTTTAATAACAAACTAATATTATTCAAAAATATTATTATTAACTCGTTGTTCTTAGTGCCATTACAAAAATATTCTTGACATTGGTCGTGTCTGCCCAAAATAGGCAAAGTGCAATTTAATATATCTTTCTTCAAATTTTCAATTTTGCTATCGATAGGTCCATTTTCAACTTTGCGGTACGTTAATGCTTTCACAACTGTATTACGAAAACGGCCTAAACTTGAAGGATTTCATATATAATCTCTTTACTAAGATCCCTGAGTTTATTGATGAAATTACGAAGCAAATGATTCCTAAATTCTATTTTTCTTACATAAAATGATGGGCCGTACGGGGAAGTTTGTGTTAAATGCTTGTATACACTCCTGTCTACGTTACCAATCAATTGGCCATAAATTAGGTTATGCCGTGGAATTGATTCTGCAAATCCTTCGTAAATATTTTTTTACCAAAACTACCACTTTGTTGTCTTACGTCCCAGAAAAATCTAACTGGGGTTGGAAGAAAATCTGAAATTTTAACATTTTGTAACATGTCTAAAGGAAGGGTAGACACCACTGACAAGCTATGTGCTACTTATGATGTAGGACGTAGAACCAAACTATGTCCAATGGATATTTTCTTTCATCTCATAAACACATGTGCTCTCAATGCATATATTACCTATAATCACAACAATCTTGAAACACATTTGGCGCGCAGAAATTTTCTGAAATGTTGATAAGATCACATGAACACGACCGATTATATATTCGTTCAACTCCAAGAGAAATTAAAAAACACCAAGACAACGTTTAGAAATTGAGCCACAGCCGCAACCCCCAAAAGAAGTAGCTACAGGTACCAGAAAATGCTGTTATTTAGGCCCAAGAAATCGACATTCAAAACAAATTCTATTATAATTTTACATATTTTATATTTTGTTTCTGTACTTATGTATATTTATATACATAACAATATATTATCGATACACTGGCATTTACAATAATTTGTTCAAACTTGTATTCTAATGTATATTTTTAATGTTCAGTAATAGTATATTACATAATAAGGGTGGTAAGTAGCCTCGTGTAAATTACACTCGTGCGTAATAGACATTACCACCCGAGTTGTGTACTATGCTTTTTCTACTTCTATAGAATATAAGAACAGTGACGTATGAGTAATACGTAACTACCACTCATTAAGATTCTTATGACTTTTGAACGTTTTAAACACGTATTTAATATTGTAATTAATGATCCTATAAAAATAAATCATAGCATAAACGTATTACATGATTATATGGTTTATTTCAATTACCACGTTAAGAGTTCGAAAAATTCGAACTGAAATAAATAGAATTAGTTCACGCCACTACAAACTATAATTTAATGGTGGTATTGATATATTTTTGTATTTAAAACTTGAGATTTATTGAAAAATTTTTTAGTTTACAATAAGGGACTATGCCTTTTGACACTGAAGTAAATGCCTCAGATGCATATATGGGTGTTAAATCTGACACACTGATTTCAATATATTTTATGTATAAGTTGTAGTGGAAATTGAGGCTTTACACAGAATTGTCAAATTCAGCCTTCTGCTACGTTTTATGACTGTGCTGTTTAAGCCAGCTGCTTACCACTTGCTTCAATTAGAATGTAGGTGGAAGTAATACCACAATGTTACATTACAATTAAAAATACAGGTATTGAAAAACATTATTACGGGTCTGACTTATAATAAGCTAGAAGGAAACCCAATAAGCATTATATGAGTGTGAGAGAGACATAACTTTACCGATGTTGCCACTTGTACATATTTGCATGTAAGCACGAAATATGAACTACTTAAGTCTCTTTCAACCTAACTTCAACATTTCTAACGAAACCAAAGCACTTAAGATGATGCTGAAAAGTCGCTTGTTATTTGAAACTGTTAAGTAAATACTTTACACTTAAACATTACATGATAATACCTTAAATATCGAAGTTTATTGTAATTGCGAATTTGTGACATGATTCGATTACTACTCGTAAGAAGAACCAAGAAGAAACTTACGAGAGCTACAAACAGGAGCATTAACATTTACATTGATAGTATAACTTAAGTTTAACGTTTAACTTTAGCATTATAATTCTTATTGAAAAACCAACTATGTTTACGCTTTTACACTCGTCGGCAAACAAAATATTTTAAATAAATCTTTCGTTTTCATTAGCCCGATTCATCATATCTTCACAAAATTCCATACGCTTTTGATGATCTTCTGGAAAAATTTCTTGTGCAGTTTGCGAAGATATTGCGAACTGTTCTTGGTTCAATATTCATTTCTTGAGCAATTTTTGTACTATTGCACGGGAAGTTAGTTTCTGCTAAACTACACACTGCAATCTCTTGGAGTTCGCGCTCTTCGTTTAAGTTGACCAGGATACACTTATTTTTATATCATAATTAAAAATCCTCAGTGAACTATAAAAATTACTGCCATTCTAATGAAACAAAAAACATTTTTATTAAGTTAATTACATAACAGTTTGTTTTCTAAAACGATTATTAAAAACATAGTTTACCTGCATTGAAATAATATCCATCCGTCTTTAAGAATGTTGTACCTTAATATTTTTTAAAGAAACTTAATGCTTGTGTTAACTGTAATTAAAATCTGTAAATAAATAAAAGGTTAACACACATACCAGATCTGTAACGTTTTAAGGCACTGAGTGATGGTCACTGCTTTTGTGTTGTTGTCAACTAAAACTTTCTAGTTGTGTAAAAAGCTATTGATAATTAGAATGTAAAATATACAATCTCATTGTCTTTATCATACAGCAACATGCATTTACCTTTCTCTTAAAATAAATTGTTTTGAAAATATTCGTATACGGACACACAAATTGTTTTATAAAAAACCATATTAAGTGTTTGGAATGTTTAAAATATAGTAAGAAATCACTGTTCACGTTTACTTTTAACTAATTACCGTGTAATTATATAACTTTTGTTTAATTTAATAGTCTAAAACCAATATAAAATGGTTAATATAATTTCTAAAAAATATTATTAGAGTTGATATTTTTATTTCAAGTAATTGTTTTCAATATATATAAAATGTGTAAGTGGACCTATTATTTTGTTGTAACCTTCTACTTACATAAATTCAACTTATACACGAATTAATAACGACCTCCACTAGTTTATAACACAATCGCTATGTATTTTTATTTACTCGTACTTCTATAAACTATTAACGCTCCATTTTAATAGGGTGATCAACTATCTGAAAAAGGTTTACTGTTAAAGTATACGATGAAGATCGTTTAAAACAAACCTTGTATTATTCTTATATACGAATGACATTTCAAAAATACTAGTATAATTAACATGAAGGTTTATAAATCTACATCCAGACAAAACAGTTTTAAACACAAAGAATTTATCTGTAAGGGCAGACAATGCTATTACATAGACGTTTTACAAAAACGTGGTTATTCCACTGAGTGGCGTGGTAGAGTGACGTAATCTATTTTATTTTGAAATTTCATAGAGAGCATCATCGAAAATTTGAGATACTACCATCTCATCGTCTTCACCTTGAACGATTATATTGTAACCTATAAAGCAAGCTAATAACCTAATAGTTTATCAGACATTATTACATGGACACGAGGTTAGCTCTAAATTAAATGGTTTCAACGCTGCTCTGGGAATGCTGTACACACTTAAAACCTTTAAGTCTGCTCGCCGAAGTTGTACCGTATTCACTTTCTTCAATTTTTATCTGCACTCTGTTTCGAAGCTGTAATACGTTTTCTAATACATAAACAGAATCTTCAATACTGTGATACGTGTAGCAACAAACACATTAGCTAGTTAGTTTCACCTCTATATTACTTACAAGCCTGATCTTATCATAAATAAATACATCTGTCAAAAAAAAAGCTGATTAAACATAACTCCACGGCCAGGTATAGCAAGCAACGCTTCCAATTATAGCTCTTAGTCAACACAATAGGGTCTACAACTACATACAATCGACTAGCACTGCTTTAGCACGAGGATCAAACGAAAAACACGCATGCGCACGCACGCTCGCGTACGCTCTCACGTACGCACGCGCACGCAACGCTCGTACGTACGCCGCACGCTCGCACGTACGCAACGTACGCACGCTCGCACGTACGCAGCTCTCACGTGCGAACGCTCGCTACGCGCACGCTCACGTACGCACGAACGTACGCACGCACGTGCAGCTCACGTACGCACGCACGCCCGCACGCACGTATGCGCACACACACACACGCACGCACGCACACGCACACACACACACACACACACACACACACACACACACACACACACACACACGAAAAACGCTAAAACTTGTAAACACGCACATGAATCAAGACGGTGGAGCACCGCTAGAAAAAAAACAGGTTTATTAACAAAACCGAAGGAAAGCTTAACGTTTTATATATTATTATTATTATTATAAACAACAATACATCATTATTATTTAATAACATGCTTTATCGGTTTCTTCTTCTTCTTGCGTGAGTCGTCCTCATCATCATCATCATGATTTTGAGATTTGCCCTTCCCCCTACCTCATCGCTCTTCTTTCTCTTCTGTGAATCATCATCTTGGATGTGAGATACACCAGCTCAACCACGTCATCCTTCATCATTATCTTGAACGGTTATGTTGTTTTTTTTTTCTCTGTGTTGTTTGGGTGGAGGTTTTTTGTTGTGTTTTTTTTCACACGAGCGAGAACGCGCTATGTGCGCAACGTATGTCAATGTAATTACGAGAATGGAATGTTGATGGGGTGTGTGATAACACACCAGTTTTGGTGGCATGTTTAAAATCGCCTTTTTTTTTTTTTTTTTAGTGTGTGTTTTTTTGTGTGTTGTGTGTGTCAATGTTTGGTGTGTTTTTTTTGTTGTTTTTTTTAACACCTTCTCCTTTGGATGCTTAAAATAAATGTTTTTTTTTTGTTCACAGTTTTTTTGTCTTTTTCTTAACAATAAGTTTAACGAACATGTTTATGTGTTTTTTTCTTGAACAATAATAATATTATTTTTGTTGTGTTAGAAAATAGTATTTTGTATGTGTGTGTGTTTGTGTGTGTTTGTGTTTTTTTTTTTTTTGTGTGTCATGTGTGTGTGTGTGTGTGTGTGTGTGTGTGTGTGTGTGTGTGTGTGTTGTGTGTGTGTGTGTGTTTGTGTGTGTTTTTGTGTTTGTGTGTTTTGTGTGTGTTTGTGTGTGTGTGTGTGTGAACAATAGGTGTGTGGTGAAATGTGAAATGTGTGTGTGTGTGTGTGTGTAGAATAAGAAAATGAAAAAATAATTATTTAAAAAATAAAATGTGTTGTTGTTGTTGTAATAAGAATAATAATATTTTTTTTTTTTAATAATTTTTTTTTAATTAATAATTTAAAATTTTCAGTGTTGTTAAAAATTTTTTGTTGTGTGTGTGTGTGTGTGTGTGTTTGCGTGCGTGCGTGCGTCGCTCGTCGTGCACCTCTCTTGTGCGTGCGTGACGTGCGTGCATGTGTACGTGCGTGCGTGCGTGCGTCGTTGCGTGTGTGCGTGCGTGCGTCTGCGTGCGTGCGTGCGTGCGTGCGTGCGTGCGTGCGTGCGTGCGTGCGTGCGTGCGTGCGTGCGTGCGTGCATGCCGTGCGTGCGTGCGTTGTGCGTATTGCTTTCTGTGATGTGATTGTTGTTTGTTGTTTGTATATTTTTGAATGTGCGTGTTGTGCATTTGTGTGTACCTCTTTTTTGCGTGTTTGTGTTTTTTGTTTATCGTTGTGATAATGTCAAGCGTGCGTGCTTTTTTTTTTTCTCACTTTTTTTTTCACTGTACTTTCGTTATGCGATAACGTGCACTTTTTTTTTCATATTCTAGACGTACGTAATTACGTGTGATGCGTATGTGCGTACGTTGTCTAAAATACATTAGCACGTGCGTGCGTACGTAAAATGCGTCGTGCGTACGTTATGTACGTAACGTGCGGGCGTACGTACGATTGCATCGTGCATGCGTGAGCGTACGTGAATTTGTGTGCGTGCGTGCATGCGTGTTTTTCGTTTGATCCTAAAGCATGCTAGTCGATTGTATGGTTGTAGATATTGTGTTGACTAAGAGCTATAATTAGCGTTGCTTATGGCCATAGTTATGTTTAATCAGCTTTTTTGACAGATGTATTTATTTGTGATAAGATCAGGCTTTCATGAAGTAATAGGTGAAACTAACTAGCTAATGTGTTTGCTGCTACATATCACAGTATTGAAGATTCTGTTTATGTATTAGAAAACGGCAGCTTCGAAACAGAGTGCAGATAAAATTGAGAAAGTGAATACGGTACAACTTGAGCAGACTTAAGGTTTAGTGTGTACAGCATTCCCAAACAGCATTGAAACCATTTAATTTAGAGCTAACCTCGTGTCCATGTAATAATGTCTGATAAACTATTAGGGTTATTAGCTGTTTAATATAATCGTTCAAGGTGAAGACGATGAGATGGTAGTATCTCAAATTTTCGATGATGGTGATGCTCTCTGAAATTTCAAAATAAAATAGATTACGTCACTCTACGCCACTCAGTGTGGAATAAACGTTTTTAATAAAACGTCTTATGTGCATTGTCTGCCCTTACAGATAAATTCTTTGTGTTTAAAATGTTTCCTTGTCTGGATGTAGATTTATAAACCTTCATGTTAATTATAGTATTTTTGAAATGTCATTCGTATATAAGAATACAAGGTTTGCTTTAAACGATCTTCATCGTATACTTTAACAGTAAACCTTTTCAGATAGTTGATCACCCTATTAAAATGGGTTAATAGTTTATAGAAGTACGAGTGTAAATAAAAATACGCTACATAGCGATTGTGTTATAAACTAGTGGAGGTCGTTATTAATTCGTGTATAAGTTGATTTATGTAAGTAGAAGGTTACAACAAATAATACAGGTCCACTTACACATTTTATATATATTGAAAACAATTACTTGAAATAAAACGGCGTATCAACTCTAATAATATTTTTTAAAATATATTAACCATTTATATTGGTTTTAGACTATTAAATTAAACAAAAGTTATATAATTACACGGTAATGTTAAAAGTAAACGTGAACAGTGATTTCTTACTACATATTTTAAACATTCCAAACACTTAATATGGTTTTTATAAAACACGTTGTGTCCGTATACGAATATTTTCAAAACAATTTATTTTAAGAGAAAGGTAAATGCATGTTGCTGTATGATAAAGACAATGAGATTGTATATTTTACACATTCTAATGATGGAAAATCAATAGCTAGTTTTTTACACAACTAGAAAGTTTTAGTTGACAAATAACACAAAAGCAGTGACCATCATAATTGCCTTAAAACGTTACAGATCTGGTATGTGTGTTAATCCTTTTATTTATTTACAGATTTTTAATTACAGTTAACATCTAAGCATTAAGTTTCTTTAAAAATATTAAGGCGTACAACATTCTTAGCGGACGGATAGATATTATTTCAATGCAGGTAAACTATGTTTTAATAATCGTTTAGAAAAAGACAAACTGTTATAATTAACTTAATAAAATGTTTTTTTTTTGTTTCATTACACGAATGGCAGTAATTTTTATAGTTCACTGAGGATTTTTTAATTATGACTATAAAGTGTTCTATAATTAAATTTTACTGTCATTCAAATTCCCCACACATGATTAATCCTATCTGCTATCTCATCTCCTTATTAGAAACGTTTTCTCCAATATCATTTAACCCTTTTAAAGCAATAGACTAAATAATAATATCTTATTAATTATGCAATTATTGTATGCGTGTGCAGCCTCCAGGTTACAGGACCTTAATTAAGGTTGAAGATATCAGAAATAACTCTAAGACCAAGTCCAAGTCCCACCCCAGGTCCAACCCTAAATACAGTTCTAAACCCTAGCTCCACCACAAGACCTGACTCAACCCTAGCTCCACCACCAAGAACTCTAAGACCATCCTAGCTAACACCAAGACCAGGACCAGTTCCTCACGTTAACAAAAGTCCTATGTCAAAAGGTCCTTAATACAGCCATAAGGTTTAACTAAAATAATAATAAAAATACATGTCCTATGTATAGTAAAATAATTAGGGTTGAAAACACGTCTCACGTGGATGTGTAAAAATAGGGTGAAAATCCGGTCTCACGTGGATGTGTAAAATAATAGGGATAAAAATATGTCTCACACGGGTATATAAAAAATAAGGGTGGAAAATCCGGTCTCACACGTGGATGTGCAAAAAATATGGGTGAAAAATACGTCCTACGTAAGCGAGTAAAAATAAGGGTGAAAATCCGGTCTCACACGTGGATGTGCAAAAATAAGGGTGAAAAAATGTCCTACACGTAAGCGTGTAAAAATAAGGGTGGAAAATCCTGTCTCACGTGGATGTGTAAATAAGGGTGGAAAATCCGGTCTCACACGTGGATGTAAAAATAAGGTGGAAAATCCGGTCTCACGTGGGCGGGTCAAAATCAAGATGGCCAGGTGCCCCTACTACTATCGAAAGCTATATTATATTGTAAAACTTATAGATATATAGCATAAAGTTTGATGTAACATATTTCTGGATTAAATCATATCCAAAGTTATTATCTAGTAACTTATTCTTTGTGTACTAAATAAACATGCGTTCAACTACAACAGAGAGCTCATTATCAAATATAATGTTTAATCTGAAATATGTTTCCGTTTTATATATACACAATTGGCAAATTGTCCAAACTATCATTAATTTACTAAAATTATTCATCTACTAAATGTAGAATCTATCAAATAATCTCTTGCACCAGCGATAAACTGTATTTCCGATGTTACTTCGTTACATCCTTCACTTCTCTAAAATGAAAATTATAATTTAGTGGAGTGACAATATGTTCTTACGTGGTGTTTAAAAATTTCTTTAAATAACATTATCAATACATGTTTACTTAAATTCACATTTAAAAATATCAAAAAGTTGAGGTGGATCTAGATTAATAGAACAAATGGGTTTGAGCTCCTAATTAAGTGCTGTGACTACAACTAATGTAATGTATATGTGCTCTATACTTCAAAACTACATTACGGAGTGTATCCATTTTAAAAAATGTTAACCATTAATTACCATACAATTATATGTAATAAATTTTTGACATTAAAGTTTACACCGACACAATACATTGAGGTTAAGTTAGTAAAACTAAACTACTTCAGGGTTACCAAATTAATAAATTTTAATTTTCCTTAAGGTGCTACGTAATATATTGAGATGATATTAGTTAAGCTAAATATCAGCATTAGAATAATGTAAGTTCATGTTAAAAGAGACAATAAACATAAATTAACTACGTTGAATTTGTAAAGCGCAAACTGTATAGGTGCAAATTAACATAAAAATAAGTACAGATGTGGATATAGAACATGTTGTTAGCTAGTTATACCATATTTCATAAATATAGAAGTGTTATCATGGCTAAACAGTGTTATTCTTCATTTTTATAGTTTCCGAGCAGCTTCGGAGTAATAAAAATACGTATTCCATCTATAAAATACATGTATTCCAATTTTTATGACAATATACTAGTTCAGTACCATAATATGCTTCCATTTTAAAACAAAATGAGATTAAATTGTATCAATCAATATAAAAAGTGTAAAATACATATTAAAGTTGGTGACTCACAACAAAGTTTACAAGATTCATCGAAATTATTAATTTTAAAAGTGAAATTGAACAAAGATTATGTTATAAACCTACTTAACAGTGTGTTTAGGAAGTGTTACAACTTAAATTAACATTACAGATGTGAGTCAAGCTTAAAAATTGATAAACCAGATTGTGATGATTCATGCCGCAGGACTTGAGAAATAACTTATTAACATGAATCATAAAGGTGTTTGAGACTAATGAATTCTTATATATTTCGGGGCACGGAATCCGTTTCTGTTTGTAGTTTTCCTGTAATAATTAGATTAATTTAGTTATAAGTAAATTTATATATGAAAATTTGCATATTAGTCATAATTTGTATAGAATAAGAAATTTCAATGGAAATATGTCATGTGGGGTACCTATGGATAGGGAATTTTGCACAGAATGAAAAACTGATTATAGTTTTAAGATCTGTCTACTTATAAGGAGGTTATCAGTAAAAATAATAATTTGTAAATTTGTGAAAACTGATTAACCAATGGAAATTAAGCTATCTTATGTTTGTATTAGCAATTTTGCTAAGGTGATTTGGTTTTGTTCAGAAGCTATATAATCAAGTGGCAGAAATGTTTGTGTTTTATAAACTTTCCAAAGTGTGAACATGATGTGTGAACAAATGTGCACATGATTAAAATTTTAAGATCATCCAGGTGGTTCGTATAACCTTTAAAAAATTTTATGTAATTAAATAAGTGAAATTCACTTTTGTAACAAAAATTCTAATGTTAGAATGAACATGTATTTCATGCCTGATGGTGCACCACCACATTCTACACGAAACGTCAGAGAATTTTTAAATGCATGGTTCCTTGGACGCTGGATTGGACGAGGAAGTGAAGTACCGTGGCCGGCACGATCGCCAGGTTTAAACCCATTGGATTTCTTTGTGTGGGGGTATCTGAAAACTCGTGTCTATTCTGTTCAAATTGACAACCGAGAGCAAGTTTGGAATCGCATAGAGATGACATGCGATGAGATTAGGGCTATGCCACAAATTTTTCCGCGTGTTAGGTTTCATATGCTAAGAAGCTTGCATTCAAAAGGAAGGAGGACATTTTGAACAATATGTATAAAAATAATTATTATTTTGTTTTTGATTCCTTTAATATCTTTTTAATAATGTACCTAATAGTTAACTGCGATATTTTCTTGCAAAATAAAACAAATTTAGATTTTTATTTAATAATGTGGTCGTTTATGTTAATGCAAAATATTTCAAAAACGGGGTGCCGAATCGAAAAAATACTAAGTATGATTTTATTTGCAGAATTAAATGTTGAATCTATCAAAAAAATATTTCTTCAAAAAAACCAGGGGCGTGCGTTTTTTTTTACTTAAACAGATTAACTTAAAATATTTTACGCCACTGGATGGAGTCAGTTAACTCAAACTCACCTGATTAATTGTATTTAATTGGACATTTAGGTGTACCAAATCTCAGTGTAATATCTTTTGTAGTTTTTGAGGAATCTTAAAAAAAACTTAAAAAAAAATATTTTTTAATCAACCTGTATCTCGGTTAGGAAGCATTTTCGGAAAAGCGTTTATGATCATTTTTGTCCTATTTTGTATCATAGAATCTCTGGTTTTCGTTTGTCGGTGATTTTAAAATACACCCTGTATATAATATATAATTATGTGATCCTTTGTAATGCTTCAATATTAACTAAAGTTTTACCGGCGTATATTTGAAACAGACTTTTAAAGACAAAGGCCTTTGCTGAAAACTTATATGGAAAACAGTATGAAAATTCAAAACTATGTATGTTTAACCCTGTCGCTGCTGAGTTATCGTAACAAGAGCGCATTCTCTGTGCTGCACTGTTTTGAGCAAATACGTATATTTACTTGCTTATTTTTCCAGCACGTACATGTACCTGAACAGCTCTGTCTCCGCAAACTATGGCACACACACACACACACACATATATATATATATATATATATATATATATATATATATATATATATATATATATACGTGTACAACTAAATTAAATTCCCTTGTTCATCTATTGTTTAAAGATCCGTTGCGTTACACTTTCAGAGAGCTCCGGTTAACTTAAAAAAATTTTGAAATCTCAGCAATACCAAAGATCCTGCCCTGCTCAAATATCTAATATAATTTATTATGAAGTTATCGAATAAAAAAAACCAGAAGTGTACCAATTAGACCCAGATAAATTCAGCAGTAAAAAGCATCGTCCTTTTGTTAATTTGTGTATTTGGGAAGAATGCTTACTTCAAATGACAGTATGAATGGTGAAATTTAACGGGCGTCAAGTGGAAATTTAAAGACATGAAATAATGATTTTTTTAGAATAAACATGCAGCCACATCTGTAAAATGTTCACCCTGAAAGTAGGCAACGCCGCAAAACAGCAATAACGGTTTAGGATACATAAAACTCTAAACCCTCATGTCAGACACTAGACATCTAGATGTCGACACACGCACACATACACATACGCACACATGCACACACAGGCGCAAACACGGACACTTCCATGACAATAGTCGGCGAAATTTTGTCTAACGTCGTAAAATGAAGTGTTAGGTCGATTTATCTACAGTGAGAAACAAGATCGATGAATAACCGACGCACGCACACAAGCACATACGCACGCATGTGCAGACATTAACGCGCAGTTAAGCATGCACACACGAAGACTCGAACGTGCGACTCCACGAACACGAATACACGAATACACGAAGACACGCATACACACACACGCACCCACGAACTCATGAAGACACCCATGGTCGTCGTCGGGGAAATTTTATCTAATGTCGTGAAATTAAGTAATAAATCGATTTATTGGTAGTGAGAAACAAAATCGAAGCATAACATGATGTATGTGTAGGTTGAAGATAAACATGAGATTATGAGCATAGTCGCGAGTGGAATGGGGCCAGCAACATCCCTTAGTTCATCTTAATTCATCTTGTTTGATCTTCAGCATTCCTAACGACAAACATGTTAATTCATTTTAATTCAGCTTATTGCATCATAGTTCACCTTAATTCATCATAACATCCCTGTTTCGGCGCCCATCTTGGCGGCCATCTTCATCTTAATGCATCTTAATTCATCTTAGCGTCCTTAATTCAACTTAATCCATCTGAATTCATCTCAGCATCCCTAAGGATCAAAATTATGACTCATAATTGAAATCGTTCTAATGTATCTTAATGCATCTTGGTGGCACTTTTGATGTTTGCCGACACCGTTCCACGACCTTAACACATCTTAATTCTGTATGGTAGGCCATTTTTCCTGCTTTCTGATTGGTCCATAGATCCCACCCAGACCCCGTGATCTGATCAATCAAACAAATCAATATCAACCAAATCAACCTCCCGATCAAATCAATCAATGAAATCTATTAATCAAATCAATCAATTATTGAGCTAGCAACTCTTCACAAAATTCAGGTAACAATTCTCCCACTGCATATAGCTAAGTCCTATGAGCGACCGCTTACTTTGTAGATAAGACTAACCGACGGTCAGAGTTGATACTCTCCATAAACGTGAGGGGACCGGCGTGGGAAACAGCCAATCATCGGTAAATCAATCTCAGTCAATCAATCAAACCGGAACTTGTTCTCAGGTCCTGGCACCTTGTCGGGTCTTTGCCGCCTTGTCGGGCCCCCTTGACCAGAAAGCTTGAAATTTGAAATAGTATTCTAATAAGGGGCCCTCATACTATCTCATAAGATAACTGTAGGCCTCCGGAACTGGTACTCAGGACATTGCCCCTTATTGGGGCACCTGATCGTGTGTGACCATCTAGTGGTGTATTTTTAAAACTAACGAATGTTTTCTGTAATAGAGATTGATCCTGGTTCCATCTAGTAGGAGTATATTTTAAAATTTCATTTAACTGTTATGGCGGGAAATTAAAATAGTATAGGGCCCGCATACCTCATAAGTTAATCAATCAAATCAATCAATCAATCAAAAAAAATCAGGTGTAAGATACTGATTTGACCCTAACCTCTATCAAAACAACCTTAGATGCAAGTCTAAGATGTTGACTTGAAATCAGCTTCTGCCAACCTTATTCGATTTAACACTAAAACAAAAACAAGATGCAAGTTTGTGAATTTGATTAAGAGAAACAAGATTTAAAATTCAAGCCTAAGATGATGATGTGAAACTAACATGATTCCATCTCGTAAGACAATGTTCGTCATCATTATACAACCATAAAAATAATAATAATAATAATTTCTTAACACTGTAGATTAAGGTATAAAAAGTGTGTGTTGACCGGGTGAAGATTGAAATTAACATCTTGAAACTTGTTTATAAATTTAAAGCCTCTTTGACAAAAGGCAGTTTCAAATCAGCATCTTAGATTTGAATTTTAAATATTGTCACTCTCAATCAAATTCATAAACAAGATTTTTAATTACAGCTTGATTTAAATTGCAGTTTGGAACAGCTTCTGCTGCCAACCTTATTCGACTTAATACAAAAAGAAAAACAAGAAGCAAGTCTAAGATGTTGATTTGAAACTACCCTTTATCAAAAGGGCTTTAGATTTATAATCAAGTTTCAGGACATTCATTTCAATCCGAGAACCATATTCGACTTATTATGCTGAACTGAAACCAGTTTGTCGAAAGATACTAGATATATGCTTGTGCCTGTGCTTGTGTTTGTGTTTGTTGGTGTTTGTGTTGGTGCTGGTGTTTTTGTTTGTGTTTGTGTTTGTGTTTGTTTTGTGTTTGTGTTTGTGTTTGTGTTTGTGTTTTGTGTTTGTGTTTTGTGTTTGTGTTTGTGTTTGTGTTTGTGTTTGTGTTTGTGTTTGTGTTTGTGTTGTGTTTGTGTTTGTGTTTGTTGTGTTGTGTTTGTGTTTTTTGTGTTTGTGTTTGTGTTTGTGTTTGTGTTTGTGTTTATGTTTGTTTGTGTTTGTGTTTTTGTTTTGTGTTTGTGTTTGTGTTTGTGTTTGTTTGTGTTTGTGTTTGTGTTTGTGTTGTGTTGTTGTGTTTGTATTTGTGTGTTGTGTTTGTGTTTGTGTTTGTGTTTATGTTTGTGTTTGTGTTTGTTTTGTGTTTGTGTTTGTGTTTGTTTTTGTGTTTGTGTTTTGTTTATGTTTTGTGTTTATTGTGTTATGTTGTTTTGTAGATTTGTGTTTGTGTTTGTGTTTATGTTGTTTTGTTTTAGTGTTAGTGTTTAATAGTGTTTTTGTATTGGTTTAGGTAGTTTTGTTTGTGTTTGTGTGTTGTGTTTAGTTAGTTTGTGTGTTTTGTGTTTGTGTTGTGTATTGTGTTTGTGATTTGTGTTATGTGTGTTTGTGTTGTTTAGTGTTTGTGTTTGTGTGTTGTGTTTTGTTTGTATTTGTTTTGTGTTTGTGTTTGTGTTTGTAGGCTGTTTGTGTTTGTGTTTGTTGTTTGTGTTTGTGTCTTGTATTTGTGTTGTGTTTGTGTTTGTTTGTGTTTGTAGGTTGTGTTTGTGTCTATGTGTTTGTGTTTGTGTTTTGTTGTGTGTTGTTTGTGTTTGTGTTTGTTTTGTGTTTTGTTGTGTGTCTTGTGTTTTGTTTGTGTTTGTGTTTGTTTTGTGCTTTGCTTGTGCTTTTGTGCTTGTCTTTGTCTTGTGCTTGTGCTTTGTGCTGTGTTGTGTGCTTGTGTTTGCTTGTGCTTGTGCTGTGTGTTTGCTTGTGCTTGTGCTTTGCTTGTTTGTGTTGTGTTGTGCTTGTGTTGTCTGGTGTGCTTGTGTTGGTGCTTGTGTTGGTTCTGTTCTGTTTGTCGTGTCTGTCGTGTCGTTCGTGCTCGTGTCTGCTCGTGTCGTTGCTCGTGTCTGTGTGTTGGTTGTGCTTGTGTTGTGCTTGCGTTCTGTGCTTGTGCTTTGTTGCTGTGTGCTTGTGCTTGTGCTTGTGCTTTGTGCTGTGCTTGTGCTTGTGCTCGTGTGTGCTTGTGCTTGTGCTTGTGCTTGTGCTTGTGCTTGTGCTTTGCTTGTGCTTGTGCTTGTGCTTGTGCTTGTGCTTGTGCTTGTGCTTGTGCTTGTGCTTGTGCTTCGTTGCTGTGTTGTGTTCGTGTTCGTGTTCGTGTTCGTGCGTTGCGTTGCTTCGCGTTCGCGTTCGTGTTCGGTTCGTGTCGTGTTCGTGTTCGTGTTCGTGTTCGTGTTCGTGTTCGTGTTCGTGTTCGTGTTCGTGTTCGTGTTCGTTTCGTGTTCGTGTTCGTGTTCGTGTTCGTGTTCGTGTTCGTTTTATTCGTGTTCGTGTTCGTGCTTCGTCGCATTCGCGTTCGCGTTCGTCGCTTCGTGTTCGTGTTCGTGTTCGTGTTCTGTGTTCGTGTTCGTGCTTGTTGGGTTTGTGTTGTGTTGTGCTTTTGTGCTTGGTGGCTTGTGCTTGTTTGGTTGTGGTTCGGTTCGGTTCCGTTTTCGCGTTCGCGTTCCGGCTTCGCGTTCGGCGGTTGTGTTCGTTCGTTTCGTGTTCGTGTTCGGGTGTTCGTGTTCGTGTTCGGGTGTTCGTGTTCGTGTTCGGTTGTTTCGTGTTCGTGTTCGTGTTCGTGTTCGTGTTCGTGTTCGTGTTCGTGTTCGTGTTCGTGTTCGTGTTCGTGTTGGTGTTCGTGTTCGTGTTCGTGTTCGTGCGTTCGCGTTCGCATACGCGTTCGCTTTCGTGTTCGCGTTCGCGTTCGCGTTCGCGTTCGCGTTCGTGTTCGTGTTCGTGTTCGTGTTCGTGTTTGTGTTCGTGTTCGTGTTCGTGTACGTGTTGGTGTTCGTGTTCGTGTACGTATTCGTGTTCGTGTTCGTGTTCGTTTTCGTTTTCGTGTTCGTGTTCGTGTTCGTGTTCGTGTTAGTGTTCGTGCTCGTGCTCGTGCTCGTGCTCGTGCTCGTGCTCGTGCTCGTGCTCGTGCTCGTGCTCGTGCTCGTGCTCGTGCTCGTGCTCGTGCTCGTGCTCGTGCTCGTGCTCGTGCTCGCGCTCACGCTCGCGCTCGCGCTTGTGCTTGTGCTTTTGCTTGTGCTTGTGCTTGTGCTTGTGCTTGTGCTTGTGCTTGTGCTTGTGCTTGTGCTTGTGCTTGTGCTTGTGCTTGTGCTTGTGCTTGTGCTTGTGCTTGTGCTTGTGCTTGTGCTTGTGCTTGTTCTTGTGCTTGTGCTTGTGCTAGTGCTTGTGCTTGTGCTTGTACTCTATATCATATATCTCCAATCATCTCTTCCCTGTATCTTCTATTCTCTATCGTTAATTCTATATTATCCATGCTTTATCATTCAACATCAACGGTCTAATGCTTTATCATATATCTTTTATCCATAGTTATCAATCTTCTATTATCTATGCTCCGTCATCCATCATCCAACTGTTAAAAAAGATCTTAGATTTATAACCAATATTAAATACATAAGGCCGTTATTGAAAATGGGCAAATGCCTCAGCGGCAAATAAACAAGTTGACTTTACATATGTTAAAGGTCTCTTCTATAAATAAAAATGTTATTAGGATTCGTAATTGCACGTTGACCTTGTATAATCCGCAGCTCTTTATGCAAGTACGTAGTTTTTATAAACCCAGTCTAATTAGCGGAATTTTTTATCGCACAAAGAACGTAAACATCATCATTGTATTTTCAAGGTCTGTTTACCTTTTATGTAATCACCTAATTAGTGGGTTTTTCTAAAAACACATTAGAAGATTGTTAGGGCATTGAACAGTGAAAGGTTGTTATTCTGGTTACATAACTGGGACATCCAGAAAATAATTACTTTATGTTAATGATTGGGGGAAAGCATTAAGTACTTTATATTGTCCATTTATAAATAAAACACAGTAAGTGAATATGCCAAGACTATAAGCAACATAAAACCAGTGGTTATACACGCTCGTGTCAGCCTGTCAAGACATTCTTTTAATACGATTGTCAACAACAACACTGGTAAGTTTTTTGGTTTTAACCCTTACACCTTATTTTATTTACTTTATTTAGTTACTTGTACAAATTTTTAATGTTATGATGCATCATCGCCATTTCATCTCGGTCAACTGGTCTAAACCTGTTGTAAACCTTCACACAGTCAACACACACTTGGTATACCTTAATCCGTACATCTACAGTGTTATGCAATTATTATTATTTTTATGGTTGTATAATGATGATGAACATTGAGTAAAATAAAACGCGGAGCCCTATAGCTGTCTTGCGAGATGGAACCGATGTTAGTTTCAAATCATCATCTTACACTTGAATTTTAAATTTTGTTTCTCTATATTAGAATCATAGACTTGCATCTTGTTTTTGTTTTAGTATCATATCGAATAAGGTTGGCAGAAGCTGATTTCAAATTAACATCTTAGACTTGCACCCCATTTTTGTTTCTGGATTAAATCGAATAAGGTTCGCAGAAGCTGGTTTCAAGTCAACATCTTAGACTGGTGTCTTGTTTTTGTTTTTGCATTAAGTCGAGCAAAGTTGGCAGAAGCTGAGTTCAAATCAACATCTTAGACTTGCATTTAAGGTCGTTTTGGCAGAGGTTAGTTGCAAATCAGTATCGTACACCTGATTTTTTCTTGATTGTTTGATTAATTTAATTGATTGACTTATGTGGTATGCGGGCTCCATACTTCTTCAAATTCCCCTCCATAACAGTTAAATGTACTTTTATAATATACTACTACTAGATATAACCACGATCAACCTTTATTACAGAAAACATTCGTTACTTTTAAAAATACAGCATTAAATGGCATTCCAATCAAGGGGCCCGACAAAGGCCAAAAACCTGAGAACTACTTCCGGAGGCCTATAGTTGTCTCATAAGATAGTATGCGGGCCCCTTATTAAAGTACTATTTCAAATTTCAAACTTTCCCGCCAAGGGGCGAAGGCCCAACAAAGTGCGAAGACCTGAGAACAAGTTCCGGTTTGATTGATTGACTTGATTGAAATTGATTTCCGGATGAAGGGCTGTTTTTCCACGCAGGTGTCCTTACGTATAGGGAGAGTATCAACTCTGAGCGTCGGTTAGACTTATCTACAAAGTAAGCGGTCGCTCATAGGACTTAGGTACATACAGTGAGGAAATCGTTACCTGAAGGTTATAAAGGGTTGTTAGTTCATTGATTGATTTATTTGATTAATAGATTTGATTGATTGATTTGCTTGATTGATCAGAGCACGGAGTCTGGCCGGAGTCTATGGACCAATCAGAAAGCAGGTAACATAGCCTACCATACAGAATTAAGATCGTAGAACGGTGTTGGCAAACATCAAAAGTTCCACGCCCAATAAAATTTTCACAGTCTTCAAAATTTTCCCATATTCAAAAACTGGATTAAGATGAATTAATATAAACTAAGATGCAATAAGATGAATTGAGATGAAGGATGCTACGATGAATTATGATGAATTAAGACGAATTAAGATGAACTAAGAGCATTTTAGTGTTCATAATTTTGGTCCTTAGGGATGCTGAGATAAATTAAAATGAATTAAGTTGAATTAAGATTGCTAAGATGAATTAAGATGAACTAAGATTAAATAAGATGAATTAAGATTTTGGTCATTAGGGAAGATGAAATAAGATGCATTAAGATAAAGATGGCCGACAAGATGGCAGCCGAAACAGGGATGATAAGATGAACTACGATGAATTAAGATGAACTAAGATTATGATCCTTAGGGATTTTGCTGGCCCCATTCTACTGCCGCGTAGAGAGCGTGTTTGTCCCGTCAGCACTGTATGCCTGTGAGATTTAGGTATGTCAAAAAAGACACGAATGTACAACCAAGGCTGTGGACATGAGATGAGATTTGCGAAGCGTATGCGGTAAAATGATAATGGATAGATTGAGGAATGGGTGAATAATGAATGAATGTAGCGTGACAGAGGCGATTGCCGATCTGTATGAAGGAAGTACGCTTCGTTGGTTTGTTCACATTGAAAGAATAAACGACGAAGTAGATATATGTAGGTGTAGTTAGGGGTAAGACTAGATTTCGCAGAGCTCTAATGAATTGGGTGAATGCAAGAGAAAGCACGATTTCGAAAATACAGATAAAAGTTTTGGGACGTGTCAGTATCAGTGCATGAATATTGCGGACCCGAAAGAAGTGTGCAATATGCAATACAATATGGTCGAAAAATTGTTCATGGTAAGTAAGGATAAGGGGCAAATTACTATTTTACTAAAGTGTACCGTAAGGGAATAACTTGATGGGTATGTATATGTGTACCACTATAATCATATAAATGCATTAAGTAAAGAAACCACAAAATGTACTTGGTGATGTTTATACCGATTAAAATTTAAAATACAGTTTTAAATAGAACAGTGGCTTTTAACCACCTAAAATATAAAATATAAAATTATGAGATTGCAAATTTATAACGCTATTGAATATTTTAAATAAACAGATAGCTATCAATTGCAATTACTTTTTTTTTTGAAAAATTAAAATTTTTCTAATTGGACATATATCCTTGTTCAAAGCCCATGAGAAAATAGTCGATTAAGTTGTAATTGTGAAAACTGATAATAACACTTTTTTAAATACACAAAGTTTATTTCACTAATTTGGAGAAAAATTAGCTTTGCAGATTTGTTAATTGACTTATCAAAACACAAAAATGTTTACTAAGCGTAGTTAAGCTAACGGCTAATAGCCAATAACTTGTAATTAATTACTTCCGTGGGAGAAAATGAAGAAAATTTTGTATTTAGGTAAATTAAGATATTAAATAATTTCTTGCATAATTCATTGTCAATGTCAGGGGCAACATTGACGTATATTACATTATTTACGTTCCATTCTTCGATAAACCATGTTTTACTTGTGCGAAATAATATACCTATCTACTGTTCGTGATATGTTTAGTAGTGTTAACATAGTTGTTAGCAATACTTCAAGTTCAATAACTACATATAACATTACTAACAAACAATGTAAAGCAGGCAAACAGAAACTTTGCAATATACTGAGTGTAGTAAACAGAGGGAACACTGGAATACTATCGATAGCATTTCTAATAAAGGGCAGGAAAAATGTACCCTTTCCTTTTAAATTGGACTAATTTACAAAAATTCGCAATAATACATTTTATTTGTTTTTTTTTCACCACCAACTTTGTTTAAAACAGTATGCTTAAAGTTACCCCCCCCCCCCCCCCTTTAAACCTCTGCATTGCTTATTGAGAACATCTTTTATTTAACAGCAAAATTAAATTAAGCGCTTCTCTAAACAGTGTGTTTATGTTATCCCAACCGTCATGAAACTTGATGCAAGTCGTGTGGAAGTTGCAATTCATTAAAATTTGTTTTTGTATTCAAGGGTATAATCTTATAATATGATTTTATTAAAATTTTTTGAAAAAATATTAAACAATTATTTAGCAAGTGTTAAAATTATAGTTATTTTCTGTAAATCTAACGATAACTATTAATTAATTATATGGTTTGTAGTTCATCTTAAATACCATTTAATTATTTCATGGTTTATGTACATTAGCGGATAATCGCATTCGAGCTCATACCATAACACCGCTTAATGCTCTTGATACATAAATTACATACATAAGATAGAAGTATTTAAAGAAAGAAGTTCCTTTTCTTGTTAAACTTTTTAGTTCACTTTCTCCTAAAACGCGAAAAGTACAATCTGAGGACACTATCCGCCATTCATTCGTTTCTCACATTACCTTTTTTCTGGAACACCAAAAGATTCCTTATAGGTCCAAAAAAACCTTCCATTAAGAATTATTAATGTTAGGACCCCCAAAATGGATAAACAAGCTTTCACATCTACCGAATAGCCACCAACATGAAAGAAAAGATTACCTGTAGAATGGAAGGCGGTATCAACTCTATCTATTCATAAAAAAAAGTCAAAAAATTTACTTAATATTAATAAGATGTATCTTAAAGTACAGACCACATAAAAATAAGCATTAATCTGGTCTTCGGAGAGAAAAGATTCACCACCTACAAATCTGCCACTCAACCCAAGTGTAATAACTGCGGGCGAGCACATACATCTTAGTATTCATTGCAATACCGGAAGTATCGAAAACCTCCCAGTTCTCCTTCACGGATGCGATCTAGGAACCAACATTTTCCTCATCAGAATCTGATTCCCATAACTAAGCTGCCACACTCTAGGTTGATACTGAACCTTCACAGTCAAAACTCTCCTTCAAAACTCCATCTGAAAGATGGCACAACAACTGCTTTCTTGATCTCGCTTCCAATTGCGTACGTTCACTTGTACATCAGATAATCCTTTTACGTTTTAGTAATCCACATGTCCAACCCTTAAATCCTTCATCATAGATCTTAATGGGGTCGGTTAATATCATCTCCATTTCGGAAACAAAGCTTCCGGGCAAATACCAGTATTGAACATCTCCAATTCCCACCTGCAGACTAGCTCACTTCCACTCTATAAACCAGAAACTATACTGTCCACCCCATTTCAACTACATTCGCACCTACAGCATTGCTGTGACGGTGCACTTCCCTATTACAATTATATTCTATTCCTACTATAACCTTCACAAGACTGATATCCAATGCGCAAACCTGGATGACTTTAATGTTTGGCACACACAATTCCATGGCTACAGAATCAATAGCAACGGTATTAATCGCTCGTCGGCCTTGTTGCGCTTGTCTATCTTACATAATAAAAACACCAAACTCACATTTGTTTGCTTGTCAAAACTTCATTTTGTCCAGCATCCCCAGCACCTTCAATCCGTACAGCATGTAAAGACTTTTAAAATGCCGACTGGGATTCGCTCTCCGAACACAAACCTAACCGTATTCCCGCTCCCGACATTGCAATATTCCAAAATGTCGAGAGGCCCACCAACAACATGACCTTCGCTATAACGGAAGCGATCAAAAACAGGCCCACTAAGTACAGTGCATTCCCCAAACTTTTTCCTCGATATATCGCAAATTGTGTCAAAGAGAAAATGTGAATATACCACCAATCCTTGCAACTTAAAGAGGCTTTCAAGGCGGAACATAATCGCACTAATCACGAGATATCAATACACTTACTGAAGCATCCTGAACAAAACTCACATTCCAACTTGATTATCGGAACGGTAAACTCTTCTCGTAACAGTTTAGCACACTAACCAGAAGAAAATCAACTTCTCAACCACCTGAAAACTGTCTCTAGTGTGCCGAATGGCAACGTCTTTAAAGAATTCCTATGAGGTCAAATTGTACTATTCCAAAACCCGAACCTTCGTGAAGTCCAGTTAGATAACGGAAATCCTTAATTCTATACTATTTTAGTATAGAAAACAGCTCTTTCTCAGATCAGGATGCGTAAACCAACAAATCTTACGACGTACGCGATCGAACCATAAACCTACTAATAATTAGATACAACAAATGCATTACATTTTTCTACATCTCAATGGTCTGTAAACCTGCTTCCACCGTCATGTTTCTCAAAACTCAAGCTGACTTTATGAGTTCACTTTTCCTACAGATCTATTTCCATACTAAGCTATATTAGAAAATGCTTTCAGCAGATTCTAGCTAGAGATCTAGGAGACATAAAATCCATCAAAAAATGTTGGGCTTTTTCTGGCAGCCAATTTGACCTAACCGTCACTGTCATGATCCCTTGTTCAAACCGTTCACATACCATCAGAGCATTAAATAAGAAGTAATGCAATTTTACAGCTTTTCTGGGCATTAGGTAATCTCATAGCTACTCTCTGGGCATTTACCACCTCTCCCTGACAAACCAGCATAACTCTCGAGTTGCCACAGTCCATTTGCGCCTCAGAAATCTCCTTTTGCCTGGACTACTGACTCCAAGTGTCACTTGAATGTAAACAGACAGATACCCTAGTCCTTTAGGATAGCTGGTTAGAAACACACGCACACATACATGCACACGTACATACAGACACACTCAAACACACACACACGCGCGCGCGCACACATGCTTTTACACACCCTCATGAGCCGATGTTTGACTTGTTTTAAATCAAAACCAGGTCAAGATGCCGATAATTATTTTCTATCCCGTATTTCAGAGATAAGATTCCGCCTCAAAGGTAACTTTTACATATATTATTTAGCTTAGTCTTTCTGCTTTCCTGAAGGTTTAAATACTTACTAGTGTTGTTAGAGTCTATTTTATTATTCTGAAATTAATTCCTCTTTTGTGAAAGGCTCCTATATAGCACTTTGAAGGTGTTTCAGAATTTGACAAATGTATCTCTAGTTATCCAGTGTGAACAATCCTGATGAATTTTTATTAAGGAAAGACCCCAATTAATTTGCATATTGAACGTAAATCCTTTTGTTAAGAAAATTTCAATTTTACACTAAATAATTTAATGAAATCACCAGCAATCGCCTTACATTAAAGTTTCATTCAAGCTAGATATTGATTTAAATACGGGACTAAATTGCATTTAATACAAAAACCCTTACACATGTTAATATTATGAATTAACATGTTTTCATTGTAAATAAAAATTGTGTTTAGTAGTGTAATTAAAAATGGTTTATCCTATGAATATTCTAATTTAACCTAGGTAAGAACGTCCCGTTATTAAACAAATTATTGATATCCCTTGACCGAGTTAAATTCTACAGTAAGACATCGACCCGTCTACCTACTTTATGGCATGTACACAACTCCTGTGATGGAAGTTCCCATTTAAATCTATAAAAAGGAATAAAATAACCAATCTTAAACAACGCCCAATTTCATAAATTATACCACCGTTGCCCATCAGAAATGAAAACAAGCTTGAATACGAAATTTAAGGTATGTACGTGTTGCCGTTCTGTAGTTATCGTGGATACAAACAACCGCACACACGCGAGCACACACGCACGCACGCAGACACACACATGCACGCACGCACGCACGCAGTCACACACACACTCAAATGCACACACCCACGCACGCACACATTCGCACACACGCACACCCACACGCACACGCACACACGCACACGCACACACGCACACGCACACGCTCACGTACACGCACACGCACGCGCACGCACGCACGCGCACGCACACGCGCACGCGCACGCACACGCACACGCACACGCACACGCACACGCACACGCACACGCACACGCACACGCACATGCACACGTACACACACACGCACACGTACACGTACACGTACACGTACACGCACACGCACACGTACACGCACACGTACACGTACACGCACACGTACACGCACACGTACACGCACACGCACACACACACGACCACTCACACGCACACGCACACGCTCACGCACATCCAAACACACTCACACTCACGCTCATACTGCCTCGCGCACTTGCACTCGCTCACACGCCCAGGCATCAAGGCCAATCTTGGTGAAGCTTTATTAAGCATATATGATATACTATGTCAATTAAGCCACAGTGAAAAAAAGTCTATTGCATAACCTTCTGTACCTACATATGCATATGTAAGTTGGAAGGTAAAAATTGGAAAGAATTCCAAAATCACAGCGTACATGTTAAAAGTTACATTAATCGATGCAATGGTAAGGTGTGTAAGTGAGCTATATTTACATACTAAGCCATAAGGCCAGAAGGTGGAATTAAAGCTAATTACATAACTAAGAGTAACTCATTAATTAAATTTAAAGAATTTTATAACAAAATTTCAAAATTAAAGAAAAGTACAGAAAGTTAAATATTAAGGTAACTAAGTTTTTAATTGTATTCAAATTTTTAATCTAGAAACAGCAAAACTACAATATCATTTGTATCTCGTTTTTTAATTTCAATTGACAAGTAAAACAATTTGCAAATTCGATATAATCTCTGACGATACAAGACAAAGTTCTCAAAATATTGTTCACATCTATATTCTTATTTATCCAGAACACATCGAAAATGTAATTTTCACAAAATCTATTTTGCAGTAGTTATTGTTTAATTTAGTAATGAGATTGGTATAAAATAGATACTTATTATTGACAAATTCAATTAAAAAATACACTTTCAGTAATTCTATTTTATTTGTCAATAGAAACTAATCAAAATAGTGATGTCATCTAACAAAAATACAACCAGTTATTAAAATTAAGCAAGAAATAGATAAGGTTGAAGATGTACGAAACTGTGATCACATACCTACTTATTATAGCAGAATGTAAAATTAATATTTACTTTAATTAGGATATAACCCACAATTATTCAAATAAGATTTGTTCATACATTTTTATAAGGTGTAATTTTTCTTTTAACTCTTATTAATTTAAAGACTAGATATTAGAGGTCTAATTTAACTCCAAATGGAATGATAATATAGAGCTTTTATCTGTAATTGTATTCTATCTGCCAACTTGTCAGCTTTAGAAAAATTTTTGCTTAAGTGAAAGTTTAAAATATTAATTTCAGGTGGTGTAATTATAAAATTTACAATTGAAATGTATTCTTCTCTGATCAATTTTGCACTTTCTCAATTTTTTATTCAATTATTACAATTAAACAAATACTTCTAAGATCTTAAATGTCAGAAGTAAGGTAAGTAATGATTTTAGACACTGAATAAAATAACAACTATTTCAAATGCAACTAAGTCCTTAATTTTAAAACATTATGCGTGTAATAATATATCATTTAGAGTGTCTTTCTGGACAAACGAAGTCAGATATCGAAGGGTTTGTTGTTTATCTATTGAAGGTACATAGCAACTTTTTGGACGCCAAGTCACCAATCACTGCAACCGGATCTCCCACCACATGTTGAAAAAAGACGTTCCTGCGATCTCGCATTTCGAAAAAGTACACCAAAAAATGGTTTTTGCAAATAAGACTTTACATTATTATGATTATTATGATATTTGGATTTATGACTCATTGAACAGCTATATAATACAAATGAGTGACGTAGAAATTATGTTGTTGGGTACAAAGAATTTTTATGAAACGTGACTCATGTTACGCCACTGACAATTTTACGTATCATATAGTACATTCGTTATGGCATTTTAACCTAAAATAGAAATATTCGACCATTTCAAGAACTATGTTAGAGATGAAGTTGCGAAAGGTAGAAAAAGTATATTAACGGGCTTTATAGAGTAAAATTACGAAACAGTAACACTCGCAATTTAAAGTAAATTCCTTTACGTTCAAATGTAGAGTGATTTATTAAATGAGTTTTCATTCATAAAAATTTCCTTTTAGAAACAATATTGCGACCGTATGTCACATGTGTATGAAATCGTCATAGGTTTTTGTTTTATATTAGTATATTTGGATATTATATAGTCAGTTAAATTAATATTATGTTACCGGGACCTTTATCCTAAAGTTTGTTACCGTAGCTTCGATAAAAGGAATTAAATTCCATTATGTTTAAAGAGAGTTTTCTGCGTACTTTCGAGCTTACCTGTTCATTTGTAGATTGAGTTGTTATTGGGGAAGTTACAGAAAATTCATTTGAGTAATAGGGTTTCTTATTGAAAAACAGGATGTTTGCACCTCGATTCTAGATATCGAGTGTTTTTCCTGGTAATTCCCGATTATGCAGTATTGGTATGGAAGATTTTTGAGTGTAGCGGTTAAAAATACAACGTAATCTTGTGGGGGAAAGAGGGTTTCTACGCTGTTGTGGTGAACAGTTGTAAGTCAGAGATGTAGGGACCGAACGCGAACATAATCTACCCACTGCCTACCGGGTTACTGAACCGATCGAGCGTGGACACTTGTCTCCTTTATTTATTGTTCTTCAACCCCGGGAAGCTTTGTTTGTCCTGTCGTTTTTGTTGGATTTTTCGAAAAGAAAGATTCAGTGTTGGATGGTTAGTTGCTTATATCTTCTTTTGGAAGTAAATAGCGCTTTTGGGGATTATCCTACCTTATTATTGTTTTGGTAAAATTGTGTGTATCGAGTAAGCAACGCTGGCTACTTTTTGTTAGGTGCATCTTAACGTACCCACACCTTGTTCAGATAGACAATTAGGTGATGTATATAAACTGCTTTAATAAGGTTTTGTGTATGTAAAGGACAGAGAACGGTGTGTAAATAAATTAATCATGTGTGTAGATGGACTCAGGTGAAGAAAATATTAAGTCACTTGATTTGGTTAGAATTGTTTGCTGCTAAAATTTCGTAGTTAAATTAAACGAAGTTGACGTTGTAAAGCTGTGAATTCTGCAATACCGTACCATGCCGAAAAAGGTGCGAGGTCTATTGGTATTTTCCGGCCAATCATTAAGGATCAATAAGATGGAAATATGCGCCTCCATGTTGTGAGTTAGGATGACAAGGTTATTCCAGAAACTGTCACCATTCAAGGTAACAACTTTTTATGATTTGTGAATTAAATAGATTTATAAAACTGTGTTTCTATTACGCGGCTGAACTGGCTTTCTTTGTTTTCAGTACTTTAAATAGAGGCCATCAGCCGATCGTATCAGCTACTGAAAGCGCATTCATCCTGGTTTTCACTTTATGTTATTGTGTTACATTATTCTGATTTTTATAATTGTGCGTTGATATTTACATTGTGAAGTTTACCAAATGTCAAGTCAAGATACAGTTAATTAAAACTAAAATATAAATTTAACTGATTATGGGAATTCTGAACCTTGCAAGCTTCTTCCCGGTGTTTACATTTAACATTCAAAATTTTAGATACGAAAGGTTACGCCTTACCTCCTTTCGTAAGTGGATTTATTAGTCTGTAACTTTAAGACAATCGTACAGAATTTTAAGTGTGTTATTTTAATTTTACATGTAATCTTCACCTTACCTCACAGTATTATCATTACTTATGAATCACATAAATTTAGAAAATATAATATTTTGGTTACGTTTATGTTAGTTATCTGTTTATTTTTTTACGGTAATTTTTGGTGTATAGAACCTTACAGCATGTGTATTTTTTTATGATTTTGATGTCTATTTATGAGGATTTACTCTGTTAGATTGTTTGCTATTTTTTTATTATTTATTTTCCCTTTTTTAGGATTTAGAATTTCACTGATAAAATTTAACGTAAAGTAAAATTAGAGTAAATGAGGTTGATGACTGATCAGCTAGTATTTTAGCACGTCATCTTTATTTTTATTAGGTGTAAATACTTTGAAGCTTTACAGGATGTGCCGGCCCAAGGCTTTTATTTTACCTATTTACCTGGTTTATGCGACGTAAGGTAAGTCAGTTTTTTGTTTGTTTTAAAATTTTCTGTGGAGTACTTGCATTTAGGTGTTTAGATACGGATATTTTCGAGTATATACAAACTGGTGTACTTGTAATTTGTGACTTTCCCCTGTTGTACCTTAACCATTACGAACTATCCTACATACAAATTAATCCCTGATCACTGAGCTATCGGCACCCCCTCTCTTATGTGTTACTTCAGATTCTACAGTCATTTTCACCCGGATCGCTTCGTATTTTATAACGTAGCTCGTTGATGCTTAATATTTTTAAATCGTTTAATCGATAGTATCAAATTCTAAGTTATTACGAAATAAGTCTTTGACGCATGTGAAATACGATGGAATTAGAAGAATTAAGAGGTAATAATATTTTCATGATACAATCTGCTGCAGTTTTATTTCAACGCAAACATGTTGCAAAGAATATTATCGATCCTTACGAAATGGTTGTTTTCGTTTGTATTACTTCGCCATCAGTTTAGCGATGCAATTAAACGTTAATTAGATTCCTATGAGTGAATTTCTAAATAATTAGTGACAGAAATCATTTTTCTATTACCAATTACCAAAACACTTTCAATATAAAAATTGTACGTCGTTAGCAGATTTAAAAATTAATTTAGCAACCTTAATCAATATATGTGTTGCATATAATAGTTTTCATTACCATTGAAAAAAAAAGAATGAGGTCCTTTCTTTACGTTAGGTTTAATAAAAAATTAGGAGTTATGGTACAAGTACGCGGAATTTAAAGTGAATGTTCGTAAGAGACCAAATTAATTAATGTTATTATAAATTAAGCCGTTGAGGGTTAAAACCAATTAGTACGAAAGTTTAAATCTTATTTAGGATTAAATTAGGAAACGGTTAGTTTTAGCGTATTTGTGAACCTTTAGTAACGGCTTTTTAAGCAAAAACAAAAGCAGCGTTTAGTGTCAAGGTTATTAGGACACGGTTTGTAAATTGTAAGATTATATAATAATTTCCTTGTTTTCTTTTGGGTTATGTTTAGTGCCACAGTTATTCAAAACAAAATCGTGGTTTCCAAAATAGTGTTGTTTGGGTACTTTGGTTAATGAGCAATTTATACTGAAACCATTTGATGTTTAGTCGTTATTATATTTACTGCTTAAATTTTAAAATTTTAATCTTGCAACGCATGTTTCTTTTTGCTTTTAATGTTGTTCATTTCCAGTAGTTTTAATTAATAAAAATAGATTGTTATCATTTGTTTCAAAAATTACGAATGATTGGTCTAAACTGAATAATAGTTAAATGTTTGAAATTTAATTCAAAGTGAGCATATTTGGCTTTAAACAGTTAAACATTTGGATAGCTCGAAATAAGTAAAATTTCGACAAGCTCTCCCTCTAAATCCATTTGAAGGTTTAAGTTACTATATTTGTTGCACCCCATTTAAGATTTACATGCCTACAACAAAATTGCTAAAATTAAATGTTATGTGCTATGAATGCAATTAAGTAACGTTGGTAATATTTTTAAACTTTTATGTTTACAAAATTTATTTAACAATTGTTTATTCATTATTTTGGATGCAAATAGATTTAATGATTTTTAAACAAATTTTAACATACTTTTTGAAATTTATAGTAAATAATATAAATGAAATTGTGTTAGTATATTTACCATGTTTTCTACGATCAATCAAGAATACCTCAACCAGGGCCTTTAGCCAACAATTTCGATCATAGTTATGCCTCTTACCTGTATTATAGATTTTGAGTTTTGTTTGAGAGGAAGTGTGAATTTAGAAGCAATACTTCCGATATCTCACATCTTATTAGAACCACAACCTGCTTCAGTGATATTTCAATAAGCCTACGCGAGACCTAGTTTGGATTGATCGTTTACAACATCCATAACGCGAATAATTCTTTTAAAGAATAACGAAACATTCTTGCAAACTCTATTTGACTATAATAAATTGTCAAAGTATAGTAAACAAAGAAGGAACTAGTGCTATTCATAACAATTTACATAGCAGCCTTTTCATTTCAAATCATTCTTATTGGAAAACCGTTAATATAATTTTTTGTCAATTTTGACAATTAGGACATAAGGACAGCGTTCGAAACTCCCATCACAAAATATTTTGATGTTGATATAATGTAATAGATAGTAATGGGAGGAAAGTTTAATGAAAATTAAAATTTAACTGAGTGTGAAGCATTGGTAGCAAAAAGAGCTTAAATCATAATATAATTCATTCATCATTTATTGCAACTTTAAATATAGAAAACAAAGTTATTAAAGTAACAAAACGATAATTATACCTTTGCATATTAAACAAGGTTTGTTTATGTACGTTATTAATTATTATTTTATTATTATGATTTTGCTTGCCAAATCATTAATAATGTTAATTATACATTGATTATATTAATATTATGATTTGTTTTCTTATTCTAATTAGAAATTCGAGTTAAGAAAATACTAGACACATTTTATTTCTGTTGTATATCTTCACAATGGACGATTAGGAAACGCTCGATCACATTTATAAATTTACCGCGCTCATTTTTTAATAACAATTTTGCTGCATAAATCAATACATTGCATTAATTGTGAAGAAATCATAACGTTATCATACGTGTCCTCCTTTCAAATTTTGCGTAAACTTTTTTAAATGCAGTAGATTCAAAGGTGTCTATTTCCAATAATTTCCAGTTCCACACTTTAAATTAAAACGTTACGGATGTAATGAATTCGACAATTGCTTTGAGGTTCGTTTCTGGCCAATTATGATGACATCTTATAAGCCCGGTAACTTCCTATCCTTAAACAAAATTTTATTGTTCGTACGACAAAAATAAAATAACCATAATTTAAAGGTGGATAGTGATTTTCAACGGCCAAACCACGGAAAACTTTTAGTTTGCCGTAGGAGGTATAAAATTCTCATTATCGATGCTTTAAGCATAAGAAATAACTTGAGAGTTTGAAGAAGGAACAAGCCCTCATAAAATAACAATCAGGCGGTAGTAACCAAGTGCTCTACAGTTTTGGATCACACTGTATAATCAAAGTATTGCCCCGTTAAAATAATCGCAAAAGAAGCAATGAAACGCAAAAAACGGAAGCTGACACGTTGGTCTTAAAAATAATTATTAATAAAAATTATGATTTTTGTTCACTGTTGAGCTGGTTCCAACAGGGACTGATTAGACCAATTGAAAAATTCTTTCATCCGATGTTAAGCTTAGACTTCGAGCATCACACGGTTAAACACCTAAAAAAAAAATAAATTGAGGCAGCAGCACGTTTTTACGCTGATGGACGAAAAGGCGTACGAACACCAGAATACAGCTTTTCGCTTGAGGAATGTGTGTTAAAAATACACCCTTCGTCGAGCAGCTTGGTTTTTACTCAAACAATGACACTGTACTTGATTAGACCAAAGCGAAACGGTCAGTAATTTAAGCAAGTATACTTCGTGGACGTTGTAAGAGCCTTTTTGAAAAAACACGACTACTTTTTATTAAACACATGTTACTGGTACCAAACGATAGCCAACACCATAAAACCCAACAGTTTAGTGCTTTTTTATTGAATAAGTGCGTTTAGTCATTCTGGTAATGTAAACTGTGGATAAATAGAGATTGCAACAGAAATTAAGTTTTCCATAAATGGTGACATTTACTACTTGTTTTGTACAGTTAAATCCTGCCCCATTCGGATGTCAGGGAGGGTAGGGCTCAAGCGACCTCGGTCATCGAAAGTATCAACTTTCTGATTCACTACTGCAACATCCGCGGTATCAGGTCTAATATTAATGCTATTCATCAACATCTTGAACAATTACAACCTGATATTTTGTTTCTATCTGAAACACAAATTTCCTCTGAAAGCTCCGATATAAAGGAGGCGTATGTGCCTACATCAAGGACAGAATTGCTTGCAAGAGGGTTTCTTCCTTAGAAAATAAAAATTTTGACGTGATTTGGTTTAAACATTCTGGTCCTAATTTTGTGAAATTCTACTGTTGCATTTATAGGTCTCCTAATAACAGTAACTTTCAAGACTTCTTCGATTACCTTAGTATGAAAGTTGACTCCTGTCTCAGTTTCCATCTTGCGATATTTCAATTGTAGGCGGTTTCAATGTTCATAACTCTAATTGGCTTCAGTTTTCATCTACTACAAATCCCGCTGGTCATAGTGCAGAAACATTTGCAATTTCATGTGATCTCACACAAATGATTTCTGAACCCACAAGAATCCCTGATAACCCTAACCATACTCCACATCTTCTAGATCTCTTTCTTACATGAAACCCTCTTGTTTATAAAACTTCCGTTCTTTCGCCTTTACGTCTTTCCGACCATTGTCTAATAGAAATCATTTCTACTGTACCTAATTCCACTGTTGTTCGCAAAACCGATAGAGCCTTGTGGTGTTTTAAGTCAGCTCGATGGAGTGATTTACGGCATTTCTTTGCAACCTTTCCATGGCGTGAATATTGTTTTAAGTCGTCCTCTTCTTCGTACATCGCTCTTTTAGTATCTGAAGTCACCCTAATGGGAATGGAGTTACATATTCTCAAAAAACAGTACCGTACAGGTGATTCACGTTCCCAACCCTGATGCTGATGCAATATCTTTAAAAAATAAATATTACATTAAATGGAAGTCTAATAAATCGGTCGACAGTCATTTAGAATACGTTGGTGCTAGAAATATCTGCAAAAGTGAAATCACTAAAACTAAAAAGTTGTTAGAACAACGAAAATGCAATGAACTAGCTACATCTCCTTTAGGCAGTCGTAAATTTTGGTCTTTAGCTAAAGCCATTAGTAAAAACTTTGGAACATCTTCATTTCCCCCCCTGACGTCTATTGATGGATCGGTAGTTGCTGATTCTGTAGACAAAGCCAATGTTTTTGTAGACTTGTTTGCATCAAACTCGTGTCTCAGTGATTCTGGAAAAGATGTGCCTCTAGTCAACTCTTCTTCATACGCTAAGAAACTAATTCATTTTCGGTACAAGCTCTTGGAATCCATCATCAGTAGGCTTGATCTCAATAAAGCGACTGGCCCAGACGGTATCCCAGCTATTGTCTAAAAGAAATGTTCCCCCGAACTAGTACCAGTCCTATCTAAGCTCTATACGATCTCTATGTCTTCTGGGGAATTCCGTTCATCATGTAAGTTAGCAAATGTTCAACCTATTCCCAAAAAAGGCGACAAGACCGATCCCTCAAACTACCGACCAATTGCCATCACTTCCATTTTGTGTAAAATCATGGAAAAAGCCATCAAACAGCAACTTCTCACGTTCCTTGAAACTAACAAACTCCTTAGTGACCACCAATATGGGTTTAGGTAAAGTCGTTCAACAGGCGATCTTCTTTCATATGTGACCCAAGTTTGGAACAATGCAGTAGAGCAGTCCGGTGAAACAGTTGTAGTCGCTTTAGATATCTCAAAGGCATTTGGCCAAGTTTGGCATAAGTGTTTACTTGCCAAACTCACCTCGTTTGGGTTAAATGATATGCTCATCAACTGGATTTCTAGTTTCCTTGATAAAATACGAATACGTGTCGTAGTTGATGACTTTTTTTCAAAAGAAGTTAGCATTAACACGGGCGCACCACAGGTATCCGTTATAGCGCCTAAACTTTTTCTGCTGTACATAAATGACCTTATTTCTTCAACAACTAACCCCATCCATTGCTTTGCTGACAATAGTACTCTTCACTGTAGTTCATCTCAGTCTACTCATAGTGATAATCCACCTTCTATGTCAAATCAAGAAATTAAAGCTGAAATGGCAAATTCAATCAACAAAGACATTCAACGTATTCTCGAATGGGGAAGCAATAATCTAGTTAAATTAGTGCTAACAAAACTCAATGTTTCCTTGTGTCCGCCAAAAAAGATCGATCATTTCCTGTTATAAGTATGAATGGCTCAGTTCTTAAGTTTTCAGACTCTATTACTCTGTTGAGTATGACTGCATCTTCAAATCTCTCATGGGTTGACCATCTTCTGCCAGCTACCAAAACGGCTGCTCGTAAAATAGGATTTTTGTACAGATCTAATCAGTACTTTACCTCTCGACAACTCCTTCTACTGTATAAGGCCCAAATTCGGCCTCATCTGGAATATAATTCTCATCTCTGGGTTAGTGCTCTCCAATACGCTCTCGATATCGTTAATCGTATTCAAAAGAGAGCGATTAAGCTTATAAATGACCCGTCCTTAACTTCTCACATACAGTCCCTTGAGCATAGAAGGATGGTTTCAGTTCTTTCTTTGTATTATCGTTATTACAACGGCTATTGTGCTGCTGAATTATAATCTTTGATACCATCTCAGGCTATCTTTGCGAGAAACACTCGGTCCGCTCATTCACATCATCAGTATGCAGTACAAATCTCCACTTGTCGTACCAAACAGGCGCAATCCACATTTTTCTACACGGCTTCTAAACTCTGGAATGATCTCCCTGTTTTCCTCTCACTTATGATATGAGAAAATTTAAGGTAGCTGTTCACAGGCATCTATTGGCAATTCATTATCCATCCTCCTAAGTGTTCCTGAGTGGTTTAGCACGATAGGCCAAATTTAGCCTGTTCAGGTCCACAATCATAAAAAAAAAGAACAGTGATTATTTAATATTTCTTGTTTGGTATTCAGACGTAAAATGGGCGAAAGAAGTATTACTATTAAACACAATAAATCAATAACCTAAAACAACAAAATACAACAAAATAAAATTTAACCTTTATAAAAGAGAAAATTTTCGAAAAGAACATTTCAAGAAATGAAATTAACTAAATTATTACTTAAACAAAACGAAGCTGCATTAAATAAACTATTCGTCCAGATATCAGTGACGCACTGTAGTTTAAATTTAATGCCTAAACATAAATCTATAAGTGCAAAAGCGCCGTAAATTATAAGTTCACGCAAGTGTCCGAGAGCTCCAGGTTAACTCAAGTAAATCAACTCATATACCGCAGTATCTTTATTAATACGTGCAAATTTTCCAATATATAATAAATTAAGAATAAAAATGATTAATTTATTGGTAGTAGTTTCTACTATCACAAATCGTACCATCGGAGCTTATAGGATCTGTTACAAAAAACTATTCCATAAGCTCACAATCGACGAACAAACTTACCAACAAACATTTGCATTACCATACAGGATTTTTATCAATTCTCTAAAAGCCATTCGTAGAACTTCTACGTTAATAGTCAAAGGTAAGTGAAAATTTAGTGACCGTCTACACAGTGACTTCTTCCACTGTAGACCAATAGTTTGAGCTTATAAGATAGGACACTAATGAAGCTAGGACGGTCGCAATAAGTAACTGGGTCGTCACCACTACTATCTCTTGCCAAACTCTGAGATTATCAAAAACATGTCTTGAGAATAACCAAAAACGAGTAGTGGTATAGTACTTGATCTTCAGGCAATTTTTGAAGGCTTTTTCATCTATACATGGAGATGACGTCTTACACCTACTTGGTCTGCAATTCGTAGATTTTCATTTACCACTGCAAAAAAAATAGGTCTACTGATGTATATTAGAATGGCCGTGTTTTTACAAAACCAGTTTACTTCTACTTCCAGCATACTTGATTTGCAAATCTTTTTTACCCTGTTGGATTTGTAATTTTACATGTAACACTACTCTAAGAACATCTCAGAAAGCCAAACTCGTAATATATGTATTCCATAAGGTGTTATAATATTCAGAACGCATTGTAACCGAAAGGCTATAATCCAGTACAACATAGGTAACGTAAACCCACCAGCTAGCGAGTAAACAACTTGATTAGATAACATTTTGATGAATAATGAAGAAAATTCAATTACAGGAAACTACTTCTAAGGATAATAATCTGCCGTTTGAATAAAAGGACACGATAGGTTTTCTTAAAATATAAAAAAATCCTAAAATCCAAAAAGGGAACAAAAAAAGCAAAGCTGAATATAAGTTCAATTACTACATAGACAAAGGAAAAACACAGTAAATGAATAACTCAAAAGAACAAAATGGACAAAACATCCTTTTTACAATAGATACCGACGATTTGTTAAAACACACTGTCAGTAAACATGAATACATAATCAGGGATGATACGTATAACTAGTGCTATGCTTATAATCGATTATAACACGAGTTAAATCTGATGAAAATCGAACTAGTGTGAAGCACAAGTTCAATTCTCTGAAGGATTTAACAAGTGTTATCGTTAATAATAAGTATCACAAGTTATATTTAGGAAGATAACATAATTCATTAATCACATGAGATCGATTTAGCCAATGAAACTTGTAAATCGTGTAAATGGTGTAAAATTTAATAATAAATAAATTGGTTTAAATAACTCGACATACAACCCGTTCACCAAAAATAACGCCTTTGTCCCAGTCGGTTGATTAAAATAGGGCGATTCTATCTTTTGATTTGCTTAATTACCACAAATGTATGCTGTGTTATTTTCACTTAACATAAATAATAAAAATGCAATGTAACACTAATAAAAATGATCTCGGACGCTAAGTTATTTTTTTAATTAGGCTCGGAATAACCGAGGTTTACAATAAAAATTTACCAAAATGTAAAAATAAAAAAATATACAAACTATGTTTATAAACAGTTAAATTTAGGGTTATATAAAATATATCTTAAAATTAGCCTTAAATTACTAAATTATGGATATAAATACCTGTTCCTAAATTTTGTACACAAACTTTTTAATAACATCTGGTATCTAAACGATTACGGAAATGTAAACCAAAGCTGATGTCATCTTTGCACCAATATTGCACAATATCTCGAAATAACAATGCTGTTCGTTGGAATGGAATTTTACTTCTTGTAAATTTTTCTTCCTGAAATTTTGAATCCAATATTTATTGCATTTTCTTGAACGTTCAAATAAAAAATTGTGATCAAAACTTAGATCAGCATTGAATGCAAAATTGAAATCATAAAATGAAAGCGTACGTAAAAGTAAAATTAAATGCGTGCTTAAAATGTAATTAAAGTAGAAAAATAAAAGTAATAAAAGTGTCAATCAAAGTACCTGCAAAAATCAAATGTTTTAATTTTAATATAAAACCAGTTAAATATTTCTTACCATTAAATCAATGGCACTTTTCACAAAATTTAGGTGGAAACCCAAAACAAGGCTTCCTAAACAACACAACACTCATCAGAAACTCAAAAAATGGATGCTTAGGAAGTTGGATGATAACGTGTTGCGCGAAAATATGAACAGAAAAAAATAATTTAAAGAAGTGGGAGTATAAACCATTAAGAAGTATATACACTTAAGTTACACCAAAATGCAAATTAAGTTGCCTACCACATGCCTATAGATCACTAAATAATTAAAATTTACAACTAAATGAACGAAGAACAAAAATTACGGTATATTTTAATACAACTCAAAATGGGTTGTCACAAACTGCATACTTTCGTTAGTAACGTGTCTATTTCCATAATAAATTATTATCGGAGATAATATAACTAGTGCTATGATTATCATCGATGATAGCTCGAGTTAAAATCGATGTTCAATATTGTAAAGGTTTTAACGAGTGGTATCATCCATTATTATTAATCATAACACGTGTTTACATTTTTTTAAAGTCTACAATTTTTAACTATTTGTCACTTTAACAGTAAACTATTTTGTTCATTAAAATCATGTGACAGTCAACATGCGCTGGTAGCTTATTCTGCGATTTTGTTTTTGTATTTTAACCAATGAAAGTAATCAAAAATACATCATGTGACATGGGAATTATCTTATCGCTGTAATAGACAAGTTACTAAAGAAAGTATACAGATTTATTGGCTGAAACAATCCATGTGATTAATGATTTACATGTATTCTCGGGGATCATATAACAAGTGTTATGATTATCATCGATGATAGCTCGAGCTAAAACCGATGAAAACTGAACGAGTGCGAAGCACGAGTTCAATTTTACAAAGGTTTTAACGAGTGGTATAATTGATTATTAATCATAACACGTGTTATATTTGGTAAGAGAATATAATGAACGTTAATAAAAAATAATTTTTTTTAAAGTCTACAATTTTAAACGATTTGTCACTTTGACAGTAAACTATTTTATTCGTTAAGATCATGTGACAGTGAACATGCGGTGATAAAATTATTCTGCGATTTTGTTTTTGTATTTTAACCCATGAAAGTAATCAAAAATGTACCATGTGACATATGAATTATATTCTCGAAATAATACTTTATTTATTTACAAATAATTATCCATAAATTGAACTGTACCACAAATATGGGAAAGATTTTCCTCTGCCACATTCTCTGCAACTTTTCTCTAGTTTTTCGGATAATTCGTATGCGGCGTGATCTGTGCGGATTTTAGATTCCCCACCAACAGGTATTGAGGTAAATGATGACTGCGACAACGACATTAAGGGTAAACTATCACATGAAAATTACGTTAACCATCGTGAAAATTGCATAAGGGCACCAGGCACAAGTTTTTATTGACAAATCACTAATAATATGCAGGACAAGTAACATTTAGAATTTATGGACATAGTATTCAAGAGTTGATGAGACAAGAGTGATCATGTACCGAACAAGCAGTTTTGTCTCAGAAACACGGGCTGAAATGCCAATGTATGCGTAGCAATAGCGTAAGTTGGTTAAAAGTAGTCTAATGTAGTAGAAAACTGGGTGAAGCGGAGTCGACTTACCAGAAGAATTGAGATCATACCTCCCGGATACTAACCAGGTATTAGTATTTATAAATATACAGGGACAGGTAAACATTCAAAGTATGGAATTATTATGTGGTAAGGGGCAAATAAAACCATAGGCGGTGAGTGATGGCAGATAGGAAATTAAATCTGTGTATTAATTACAAGAACATGTACGGGATGTCCTACTAAAGTCGACCAGCGGCCGTATCTTGATAATAGATGAAAATTATGAAAACGACGACATTCGTTCCGTAGCACAGCGCTGCAATAACTGGATTCCTTTACCTTTACTCATAACCGAAATACCCTGAAACACCATCAGAAGTGGGATACACTGTATACGCCTAGTGAAGAATTTTAAGGGATAAAAGTATTAGTCCATTTATGCGCAGTTAAATTGGGAATCTATTTGAATTTTTCACAAAATCAGTTACCGGCCTACTCCGTTTCTGTATTATGGGGAAAATGATTATTTTCAAATTTCCTGTATCTCTGTTATACTTTTGAGATATCAATCAAAATAATGTTTTAATGAGATACCGTATATACTTTCAACTAACTAAATGTGCATGTTTTAAAGTTGTGTGCAATCATACACTACTTTTATATCTGTATCTCAAACGTGAAGTAGCTGTGGTATCTAAGAAAACTTAAGAAACTTAGGGCAACATAGGAAAACGTTAGGAACTCGTTAATGTGACAAAAAGAAAACGGCACAGTATTGCGAAAACCGTATCTCGCTTATCTTCACGCATAACCCGTATATAACTCCATAAAAAATGGGACTACCATTCTTATTATCATCCTTAGAATGGAGTGCTTGAAAACAAAATGAACAGTATTCTGGATACTTATAACAGTAATAACTATTTTTAAATTTTGTTTTTGCGCTTAATACAGATACCGTTTTTTTTCCTTTTAGAACTCTTATTGCAGGCAGTTTTCATATCAAGAAAGATTAAGTAACATTTTAAGTTAACTAAAGATATTTTAAATAAATTCTCATCGTCCGGAGCTTAAGTTGCTATATTCGTGTGAAAAAGTATGCATTGGTAGCTTTCATACTAGATGTGCTGTAGCTGAACATGCCTCAAAGAATTTAGGTCATAACATACAGTTTCATACTATGGAAATTTTATGTAAGAAAATACATGATTACGTTCGTTTACTACGCGGAGCTATAGAGATGCATAAACGTCCAAATAACTTCAACAGTCAAAAATAGAATCACCGATTAAATAGATTTAGGCATCTTGTAATAAACAGTTAGAATGTTGCACCTTAATTTTTACATTTTTACTGTTTTTCCTAGACCTAGAAATGAATGCTTTACCAATCCAGTATCTTTAGCCACCACAGCATGATAATAATTTAACAGGGACAATTAAGTTTAAAATTAGGTTAAACGTAGACGTTCTGTTTTCGATGTTACAGTAACAACATTTAAGTAATTACGAAAAGAACTTTTAATTTTTTGGATTCGTTATTATTTTCCTAAATCTTTAATTGCTATGTTCAACCTTTTAGTAGTAAATGCTTTATTCTCTTTCATATAGAGGGTTCTGTAACCGACATTGTAATGCGATTAAATATTGTTAAATTTACTCTTTGATTGTTGAATTTTTCATCGCTAATCTTCGTCCGTTAGAGAATGTTGTGGAATTTGATTTTCAAGTTGTTGTTTTCTAGTGGATTTGTGGGGTTGTGTGGACTGTCCTGTTATCGCTCAGTTGGTTGACGCTGCTGATGCCCCGTGTATCTGAAACAAAAGAAAACAAGTATTAGTTTGTGTGACCGAATAGTCGGAATTAACAGGACATGAAAATTAAACAAAGAGTCGATTCTATATACTTAGCCTGGGACACCAAGCCTTCGTGCCGGACCTTTGTATGAAACCCGAAAAGGGAAACCACCTCTGAACCGTGAGTGAGGCTGACAGGTAGGTTCTTCTCTATAGTGAGACCTCCAAAAAGGGTTGATACGAGTCGAACCCTAAAGCGCGTTGGACAGGCGGGATAGCCACAGCGGCGGGAGCCGCTTTCGATATTTCCCCATTCTCAACATAGCCTGCCGTCGCAAGGGCTTAAATGACGGCGGTCCGAATTGAAAAAGGCGCCGCAGCAGACGGTGTCCTCTTCTGTCACTGTGGTGCTACCGTCTTCTTCGGCTGTGGGAGTCGAGGTCCCCCCCACTGTTAACACATTTGGACCGATCCGTATGGGGTTTTGTGCATTAACTTGAGTCAGCTTGTCTCGGTCCTGGAGTGAGGCAGGCTGTATCGTAATTCTCTGATTGGGTTGGTCTTCGGGAAGGCGATCTATTGTCGTTCGAGTTCACAGGACAAACCGATCCATTTATCCTTCTGGCGAAAGATTACTAGCAGCACCATCTCCCTGGTATCTGCTCTGGTCTACGTCGTTGTCTGGTCCATTACTGCTGGGCTGTCGGGGAACTGTAACATGTTGCCCGTTGGGGGAGAACGGACGGCCATTAGGTTTAATACAAGACTGGTTTATGTAATCCGCGGGTATGGAAAATATTAAAGAAATATAAATATCATCCAGCATGCTATCAAGAGATTTTTTATATTGACGAAGAAAGCAGGAGTACCTGCTTCACAGATGAATGTAGTTTTACCCTAAATAATGAACTCAAAGTTCAAAACACACGGCAGTGGATTCAGGAAAACCCTAGGCTTAATAATTCAACCAGAACCCGGTATAATCAAAAAATCAATATCTGGGCTGAGATTTTTAATCATAACATTATCGGTCCATTTCAAATGGAAGGAATTTAGAAACCTATTTAGACCTTTTAGGTAGAACACGCATTACAAGACGTTTTCAAGAGAAAATCAGGAAATCTGCTGTCCTGCCCATTTTGGTTTAGATTAAATATTTTTTTAAATAACTCATGTGCAAACCATGGGATTGGTAGACGTGGTACTACAAATTGACCGACCAGATCTCCAGATTTGGCATATTGTGACTTCTTCTTGTGAGGACACCTTCAAAGCAACAGTTACAAAAGACGCCACCCAGATATTAATTTCTTGAGAGAAGCATTTTAATTAGTGACAGGCTAATATACGAAATAGTTTTTACAACCCACCTGAACTTGTAGGTATGTTAAAATATGACTTTACGTAAACATAATTACAGGCCGTCTATGGTAACCGTGGAAAAAAGTCGAACGCTGCGCCAGTAACTTAAAGAGTAGGGACGCGGTCGTACACTCAATGGTAATATGATCTCGTAACTGTTGGTTATTGCATCATCGGACACTGGCAGTGTGAGAGATCTGCATACACGGGAGATTGTTTAAAATATTGCTTCACATTTACAGTTACAACTTAACAATGTTATCTAACGTACTATACTTCTTGTGATACGAATATTGTATACAGGGTGGCGCACCATATACGCGTCGATCGTTTAAAGCGGAACTGTAATAAATTGTGAAAGTATTTCAATACAGTCGTATATAGGGTCTTTATGTGCACATTTTAAAATTACTTTGGCATATACAGGGTGTGTCAACAATAAGATACATATCAAACATATGACTTTTTAAATTGAACATCCTGTATTTTTTCTCATTTTTGAATTCTAGAGACTAAAAAAAGTTTAGTTACTGTTATGGTTCCTTTACCTAAAACTTACCGTTCTCGAAATATTTCAATTTTTTAAAAAATACAGACTCAAAATCAAATGTCCCGTACGCCCAGTAGATTACAAATTTTCATTCGCAGCTGACATGACTGTTTTACCATAAGAATAAGGTTTAAATGACATATGAAAATACTGCAAAAATATTTTACAGGGCTTTATAAAATTTACTTTCAACTTGATAAACTTTTATGTCAAATAACTGTTTTATTTTAAATAGAACACCTTGTATTTGATAGCATAGTTCGATGGGGATATAAGTGGGCTCTCAATCTGTATTAGGGTTCCCTATACCTATCTATCATAGTTCCTCTGTAAAAGATCATTTTCTCTTTCACATAACATTACGTCCATTCCTGTATTAAAATTAGGCAAAAAAAAGGTGGCTGGAAAAACAAAATGTTAACATTTATTGCCCGTTACAAAATAAATTACAAATGTCAGTTTGACTTGCGTTAGTTGATTAGACGCACGTTGTAAACAAATTCGAAATTTAAAATTGAAAATTTATTCGCAACAAGAGCGTGTTGATATGATATTAGTACTTGGAGAGTGTCAAGAGAACTTTCTATTGGCATCGAGGGTTTACTCCCAAAAATACCCAGCTCGAAGTCATCCGGACAGACGTTCATTTGAAAAATTACTCCAAGTGTGGAGGAAGTGTGGATTATTCCAAAATTAACAGGGGAAACCCCATTCTTGGTGATGAAGATAATGAATTTGCAGTTATTGGAAATATAATAGAAAATCCTCACGTAAGTCAACGTACTATTGCCGGTACACGCATTGAAATTCTATGAACTGCCACGTTACATCTGCGCGAGATTTTCAAGCTTACGATGGACGGCCTGTATATTGATATTGTTATTTAAAGAAACTTGTAAACACCATTTAAGAACATGTCACTCTACATTAAACTGTCCTTTTCATTTTAGAAAACTGAAGAATATAATGAAATAACATCGAAAATTACCAGGTATCTATGGTGTCTGCAATTACTTTTATACACTTCTACGACTAGTGGATTAATATTGTTAGTGAACTAACGACTGCTAGTACAATTTGCCAATTACGTTTTAAAATAGAAAACGTAAACCTATGAAGTATCGAATATGGATTTTTTGTTTATACAGGGTGGACCAATATTGCGTAGGCGGAGGATTGTGGGTTTATTAAGGAATATTTCAAAAGTTTGTTGATGAGATGTGGCGCGGCATCCTTAAGGCTACAAACCTAAAATATTTTCACTTGAATCGCAAAGTTTATACAGGGCGATTTATATCAATATTACATTTTTTTTAATGGAATCCCCTGTATAATACTGCATATTTGGATACCTTAGTCAATTCTAGTGCGACTTTATGTATCACACGTGGTACCTAAAACGAATCGTTTAGCCGCAATTCGTCATTTTTATGAAAGATAGAAGTCTAAAATATTGAGCGTCATCCAAGGGAAGAATCATTCGATAATATGCAACAAGAAGAGTTCGTTATCTTCAAAACCACGACATAACTAAACCCACAAGTTCATAGTCAAGAAGAATGGTCGATTAATGTTTGGGCAGGCATATTCGGTACTTCAGTTGTTGGTCCCTTTTTCTTCGACGGTGTCCTAAATTCGAATTTGTACTTGAATTTGACTCCTTGAAGATGTACCGCTCGCTCAAATTTGGGGACATGTATTTTCAGCAAGATGGTACATCTCCACACCGTACCCGTGTAGTAAGTGAATTGCTTAGTAATGCATTTGGTGAAAAGTGGGTAGGAAGGTATGGACCAACACGATGGACCACGAGATCTCCAGATATTTCTCTGCTTGATTTCTTATTGTGGGGGTATGTCAAGGAAAAAGTGGATGCTGAACTACTAACCACTGCGGAAGATATGAAAAACAGAATCCGAAATATTTTTGCAATTATCAACAGAATAATGTTAAATTGAGTTAAATATTCTTTTTGTTTAAAGTTCAAATTTGCTTAGAACAAAGGTGGTTGACATTTTGAACATTTATTAAAATAATTTTTATTTTAGCTGGTAATTTTCCTTTTTGTGTTTATTTGTTTTTATGCTTAATAAATAACGTTTTATACTGTGAATCATTTTTTGTTTAGTTTCCACGGGTTACTAGATAATAAAAACTAGAATTTGAAAAATATAGCATATTAATCAGGAATTGTGAAATTAAATGAAATCTACGTAGAGTTTATATCGTATTTATTATATCGTTAGTAGGTAAAAAAATTCCATACTTGATGCAAAAAAATGAAAAATGGCCGTTACATTTAAAAAAAATCAAGTTACTATTGACTGAAGTTTTCTAAATTGACAATGTAATTTCTCTAAACACAAAAGGATTCGAATTTGACCGTCCGGTCTACGCTAGTACATTTCATGTCTAGTAACATCGCAGAATCATGGCCTTCTAAGTTTTGTGGCAACCGCGATATTTAGTTTTTCTCAGACAACTACAGGGGGTTCCATTTAAAAAAATTCAAATTTGATACAAATCGCCCTGTGTAAACTTTACTATTCAAGTTTGTAGCCTTAAGGATACTCCACCACAACCCATCAACAAACTATAGAAATATTTCTAATAAACCCACAATCTTCCACTCACCCACTATTGGCCCACCCTTTATAGTAATTTGTTCCTTATAGGATGGTTGTGCATAAAACTCTCAAAGGTAATAAAAATACTTACTAAGTGGTAGTTCCGTATTACTCACAGGTCAGTCCCCTTTTACTTCATAGGCATACAAAAACCACAGTCTGGGTGGTAATGCCTATTGCGCACTCGTTTAATAGGCTACTTACCCCCTTTATTTATGTAAGATACTATTACAAGTCAACTGTCATTAATCGCATCTGTATGTGTGACCGTAATTCGACAATTAGTACTCGTTATCGTAGTAATACGTGAAGCCACGGCTAACGAGATATCTAGAAATGTCATTATAAATAAATGTTTATCATAAATTCACATTGTTAATGTAATCTACTAATGAATAACAACTAAAATATATTACATTATATGCAATGCTCTAGAAGATTATAGGCTCTCCTAATGGCTCGCCATTAAAAACCTATTTACCATGGAAAGAATGTAAATTACAATTACATTATTAGCATTTTTTATTCTTGGCGAGCCGTCAAGTGTGCCTGTAATAATCTCCTAGAGCCAGTAAAAACCGTTACTTTGCGTATAATTTAATATACGTTGTATTTGTTATTCATTCGTAAATTACATTAAAAATGTGAATTTATCATATAAATATATTCATATCCACTTTTCTAAATATCTCGTCAGCGGTGGTGTCAAGTATTACTATGGCAACGTGTTACTAAGCGTAAGATTACCGTTACACGTACACACTCTGTTAATAACAATAAGTGAGTCTTATGTTACTCGTCACAGAAAGTCAATTTTTACCTCTAATGGAACAATACACTATTTCACAGCAAATCCAAGATTGATTAATAGAATGAATAATATTTTTACGTTTACTTGGTTACTTGATTCTGCTGTAGGTGATTGCTAAAATTAATTCTGTTAAATTTATTTCTGAATTACTAATTTTTTGCAGGAGCGTTCTCAGTCTGTCACCAATCAAAAATATAATTTTCCATTTAACTTCGTCAAAATTATTATTTTCAAATTATCAAATGCTATTTATTTGATGCATATAAACTTTTTTTAGTATTATGCAATGTTTGCAAAGTACTTTAATGTCACAGATCATTTCCCAAATACAGCTTCAGGTGAAATTTTCGAATAAATTTAGAACAATTTGCAATAATAACATTTCAATATTGTCTGATAATTAGGACTTCTTCTATAGTGATTCATTCACTTTCCTACCACAGAATTTTTTTTTAAGAGCAGCCTAAAATTAGATATAAAAATGTAATTTTTTATAAAATCTTTTTAGTTATATAGCATATCATATCAATAACGCCCCCTTAATGAAGAAATAAGTGTACTCTAGATGAAAGTAAAAAAATAGCTTACGAACTTATTCCAAAACTACAAATGCTTATAATTAGTAATTTAAAGCCTTCAAAGAATGTTAATTGCTAGGCCTATTACAATTTACTAATATCGAATTGATACAAATCTTTGTGTTAATCTTCCAAAGGGACTCTTAAAATTGTTTTGTAATTACTGGACAAATCGCTAGAATGGAAAATCTCACGATATTATTCCATTACACATTTCACACTAAACATTGTTCAGACAAGCTCGCACGCTTAAAAGACTATTTAGTAATTTAGCTGTTATACAGTATCCTCACTCTAAAAAACCTACTGATAGATTGCGACTATCCCAAACTAATTACAAAATTTAGATAGTAAACCACTTAAAAATCGAAATATAGGTTTCTGATTTACAGAAACTCAAAACTATTTTCAGTTATGGCTATAGATATTTACACAACAGTCAGGAAACTGTTGAATTACGGTCGATGAGCCATATTACAATTTATTGTAAATCTTTTAAGGATAAAGATGTTCTTTAAATATCTAGTAGTGCGCTTTACCACCGCTATGGTCACTGAGGCGACCGAAACAATTAATCAAGTTTAAATGTTAAAAATTAAAAACCGTATGGAACACCACACGAGCTTCCAACCTACAAAATGGAAATTAAAAGAAATAAAATAATTTTAATAACATTTTTTAGGATAATTGTGCAACCTCTTTTACAAGTGTAAAACAGTGTAAACACAAAAACAATAATCTATGACAAACAGATAAACTTCATGACAGACAGAGGTTATTAGACATCTAGATGCTAACTTAAGTTTAAAAAAATTAAATAATTTTAATTTCAATTTTTTACCTTCCAACATACGTATACATATGTAGGTATAGAAGGTTATGCAATTGAGTTTTTTTTCACTATTGCTAAATCGACTTAGCTCATTTTACAACTTTTGGCCAAGTTTCGCCAATATCGGCCTTCATGTCTGGATGTTTGTGTGTGTGTGTGTGTGTGTGTGGATATATGCTAGTATCCACGATAACTCCAATAAAAATACCTACGTATTTAAAATGTGGTATTTAACCTTCTTTTCATTTGGCTTGGAGCTGGTTAGATTTTGGAAGAAATCCAGCGGCGGGGAGTGGGGGGGGGGGTTGTTAGGGGCAGTTTTTCGTTTTTGTCAAATATTTCTAAAACAGCTACATATTTCAAAGATAGAAAAATACCCACGTATAGACCTTAAACATATCGATTAATTATGTTCTACGCAATTTTTTGATACGGCACGTAATTTAGCGGCAAAAAAATTTCTAAGGTAGAATTTAAGTGTTAGTTCAATTTTTTTCATTATCTGAATAACGATTAATTATATAAGAAAAAGTGTAGACGTATTTTTTAAAGAAAATTTAATTTTAAACAAATTTTCTTTACAAAGTTTTTTAATGTAAAGCGAAATAAATGTAAAAATTAAATAAATATGATTGAAAACGCTGAAGCTGTATTATCGATATTTTTATAGAAGCGGGCGGCTTTGGAATTTTTTTACATGTATTTATGTCTATGAATCTCTATCTCACATGAAGTTTTAAACGTCATTCTGACATAGATAGTTGTTTTTGTGTTTACAGTGTTGCCTGTTTTTGTTATGAACGTATAAAAAAGGGGTTGCATAGTTATCCTAAAAACGTTGAAATTAAAATTATTCCATTTCCTTTAATTCAAGTTAGCATCTAGGTGTCTATTAACCTCTGTCTGTCATGAAATTTTAAACGTCTGTTTGACATAGATTATTGTTTTTGCGTTTACAATGTTGCCTATTTCCGTAATGAACTTCTTATAAAAGAGGTTGCATAATTATCCTAAGAAATAGTATTATTAAAATTATTTCATTTCTTTAAATTTCCATTTTGTAGGTTCAAAGGTCATGTGGTGTTCCACACCAGATATTTCTGGATAACTATGCAACTCTTTTTTATACGCTCATAACAAAAACAGGCAACATTACAAAAACAAAAACAATAATCTGTGTCAGAATGACGTTTAAAACTTTACGTCAGATAGAGATTAATAGACATAAGTACATGTTAACGGAAAAAATTCCAAACCGCCCGCTTCTATAAAAATGTCGATGATACAGCTTGAGCATATTTATTTAATTTATTATTTATTTCGATTTACATTAAAAAACTTTATGAAGAAAATCTATATAAAATTAAATTTTCTTATCTTATTCAGACAATGAAAAAAAAATTGAACTAACACTTAAATTCTACCTTAGAAATTTTTTGCCGCTAAATTACGCGTCATATCAAAAAATTGCATATAATGTAATTAATCGATATGTTTAAGGTCTACATCTAGGTATTTTTATATCTTAGAAAAATGCACCTGTTTTAGAAATATTTGATAAAAACCAAAAACTGCCTCTAATAAACCAACCCTCTCCGCCGCTGGATTTTTCCCAAAATCTTTTGAGTTCTAAGCCAAATGAAAGGAAGCTTAAATACAACATTTTATGTACGTAAGTATTTTCGTTCTGGCGTTATCGTGGATACTAACATACATCCACACAGACAACCATGCATGATGGCCGATCCAGGTGAAACTTGGTCAAAAGTTGTAAACTGAGTTAATAAGTCGATTTAACGATAGAAAAAAAAAGGCGATTGCACAACGTTCATACGTACATATGTATGTGTAGATTGAAAGGTAAAAATTGAAACTTCAATTTTCCTGTTCCAAAATGCTTGAGTAATTGACCAAAATCTGACGATTTCAGAAAAAATGTTACTTTTACTATTACAAGTGTCATTTACGATTTGTTATATGCAAAATATTTTTAATGAACTCCTTGCATGGTTTTTCAATCGTTTGAATTTTAGTTAAAATAATAGACCTATTTAATAATTTTCCGATCGCAAATTTTTATCAAAAGTTATATCTAGTCCTTACCTGCATACATTTGGAGTCTGAAGATCATGATACAGTATAAATGGAAATGTAGTTTATGATTTACCGCATATATCTTAGTTAATCTTAGAAAACTAAACTAATTGTCCAACATATCATTGTTTAGTGTTGAAGTAATTTTAAGTGTGAAGATGATTGTGGCCTTTTTGTATTTCAATGTTACATAGTGTGATGTTGTAATAAACGTGCATTAATAAACGTGGGCAAGAGTATCATTAAATTGTACACAAAGATTGAATTGTTTATGATAATATAATACAAAAATTATTAGTTTTTGAAATTACTGATTTTTTTAATTCGTAATCAATTATTATCTTAAATTTATACTTGTGACTTGAAGGTGTTAGACGTCAAAGATTAGAAAATCTTAAAGCTAATGAAACTTATTACCCAATCATATTTCTTAACATCGTTGTTAATCAAACGTCAATGTTAATCAGAACTTTTAAATATAAATATTCAGAATTTGTTGCAAATTTACATCAAAAAATAATCTTCCAAGTATTAATTTAATTCTGATAGCCATTCTAGTAAATAATTCAGAAGCGCTAATTTTGAAAACGGTTTTCTTATTGATTTATTTAACATAAAACTTATTTAATAAATGTAATAAATTTAATTACATTTATTTTATTTATACGTGAATATAGTCTTTATACATTTCTTAATTTTCCGAACAAGTATTCTAATAGTTTAGTACAATTAGATCTAATTTTCTTCTGCTTAACGCTTAAATGAAATTAATTTAAATTTGGAAAGTGAACAGTTTGTATGTATAGGATAATTATCGGATCAATCACTTCTGAGTTTGACTTTTTACCTTATCCGGTACAAAATTAATGATTACGAATTGATAAAGCTTTTACTAATTTATTTAGAGAAAGCATCCACAACTGAAAACTAAGAAATTTCAATAATTTAATTCAGTATTGTAATAATACCCTATAAACTCGACTAATGTTTGTAAACAATCAACAATCTTTTAATAAAAACGTACATTGCAAAAAATCACTATGATTAATAGTATAAAGATTGAAGATGCTGACCAATATTTATTTTTAGTACAGTATTACATCCTTATGATATAATTTCAATAGACACAGGTTCTCCAACGTATTTACTCTACTGATGGTGCAAAAACTCATGTGGCATTCTAATTTTACTTTGTCCCCTCCAAAAGTCTAACACCAATGATTTCAAACGTATGAAATAAAAATCAAGATTCTTGTCTGTAGGACACTAATTCAAACATCAATTTATTATCCCTCCCTCAGTCCCCACCAGAGGATTACCGACCTTCCGACAGGTAGGATCCCCTCCTGATCAGGTATCTCAAGACGAAGGAGTTACTTTGCTCATTCTATGCTTAGATCTTCGCTGTGGTTCATCTATAACTCTCGATAGAAAAGAGACATTTGTATCAACCCTTAGTAACGTTACGCGTGTCTATTTTTTTTTTTTGATAGTACATCATTAGGACTACTACACTAAGTGACCTAAAATTCATATTTGTGTTAAGTGATATTAACATTAACACCGTACAATTTCAAAATTAACACCAGCGAAAGTGTGATTACTTAGGTTATTGACAAGTGATTAGTGATTATTAAATTATTGAACTAGGACAATGGTACGAATTTCAACACTGTTTATAAGTGACAATCGTGGAAATGTGTTTGCATAAAGTAAAAGGACTTACGTTAGTTACATTCAGGAAATAAAAAAAATAAGGTGAGTTTATTATTAGTTTTGATAAGGGAGACTTTAATGAGGGATTAGACGACGAACCTACCGATTTTCGCGTTCTGTCACGCCACAATTCCTCGCTACATTTAAACTATCAATGTAGATCATCAGTTACACATTTCGATGTCATTGTTAAGCTATTTCAATTGTTTACAACTTTTAGTCTCCTAAAAGCCGAATCCTTTATTATGCATGAAGATATGTTACTTCATGTGTAAATAATTTGTGTTCTGTTAATAAAAACCGCGATTTTTTTATCTTAAATAAAAGTACGCACAATCTGACAAATCTTTTATTGAAGTCTGTGCGTGATGACTTTATATTAAAAATTAAATTAAATTGGAAATTTTTTGTAGTATTTTAGTGTTCTATTGTATTTAACATAAACCTTGAACGATGTAAAAGATTGTAATCATATTGTAACACTTCAGGTATAAACCACATATCTACTTAACTAGCGGTCCAATAATTTTAGTTTAAATCAAAACAATTTTAATTATAATCGTGCGCTTGTAGTGATACTTGAAAAAAATCGTTCCCCGCTGAGATGTAAATTCATTTAGAAGAAAAAATAGTCGCCTTAACACGTTTTAAGATGATACAGATTAGATGTTATAAATTAGCCTTTCAGCGTTAATCTGGAAAAGTTTGAAATGTTTAAAAGAAAACGTCATAAATCTTTAAAGGGTACAATAGGCTTTCATTACTAAATTTACATAACCACAAGTTAGACATTATTGTCAAAGACGTATTTTGAAACCCAAGTCGGTTAGTAAAGCAATTTCATGGATTATTATATATACAATTGTTGTGTTTAAAACCTGACTTTTAAACATAATCCTTTAACGGGATCTCAGCTTGAGTGGTCAATTGACCAAAAATTTTTTGATAAAATGTTCTGGGAAGTAGCCGTTTTGAAAGAGATTGAAACCTGTACCTTTTATTTTTATTGTAAACTATGAATGATGCTTTTAATTAGTTTATCCTTTTCTTCCACTATGTGTTAGTCATCAATTTTTCATAGTATCTTTGTTTTTTATTTGTAGTAAAAGCGTGTTATGTTATTTTATGATCTCATCTTGTCAGGTTATGTGAAGACCACACTAACCTTTGATCCAGGATATATCGCGTATGTGTTAAATGTATTAAGTGATGTTATGGATTTACAATTTTCCCGTACGGACTTAATAATTCTGTTTAAAAAACTCTAATAATCTGAACAAAAATATTTATTCCTTATACCTGTATGGTATAAGTAAAATTGCCTCAACCCGTGCAACAATTAGAAAAATAATCAATCACGACGCTTGCAGTGTAGGAGGCGACCTTCTTAGCAAATATGGTACATGATTTTACCTTTTTTTAATCGTAAGAATCTAATCCTTTGTTTATGCATCGATTACCGTGAACATTGTGTAATAAAATTTACACAACTTAGGCGCTTCTTTGCCATTTTTTTTATTAAAACGTTAAGGATCTAACAATGATGTAGGAAGTTCTCTGCTAAAGCGAATATAATTACAGTAATATTAATTATAAAAGCCAGCTAGAGCTGTTTTTTCATTAGACATATCAAGGTTACCTAATTCTTCAGTATAATTTTGAATATGTAGGCACATTTATTAATTAAACATTTTTAATGATTTTACTCATCTTTTACCGCAAGTGCTAATTGTTTCTACCACTTTGAATGATTTGTCACATTTGATACTAAACATAAATTTATGTTCAAAACGTAATAAATATTAGCGCGTTACAAAATTCTTTCATAATAAAACAATTTGGTATTAAAGATCGTACAAATTAAAATCCTTGGTGTTGCTTTTCTTACAAGAATATTAACATTATATTGTGAAATACTATATAAGCAAGCAATCACGTAAAAAAAATTCGATTGAAAACATATTCTATTTATATTACCTCATCAAGTGAAAGGATGTATTATTGTGAATATTTTACAATAAACAACAGCACCTTTATTATTTTTATAATCCGTGTATAAAAGATGTCCCAATTATTAGAAAATTAATAGACCATTAAATATGTATTTACAAAATTGTTTCAACAGCTTATTTATAGTATTAAAACCGCGAATAATTTAGTCAATTCTAATAATATTTGCAACATGTATGAAAATTAGTAAAGACACTGTAATGGTCCATTTACTAATAGCTTAAAAAAACAATATTAACATTACCCAATCTAAACATTTTCAAGCCGTTAGTACTAATAGCGTTTCACTCCTGATAGATATTTTTTTGAAATAAAATAAATACCATTAGTGGTTAAAAGTATAAAGCATAGACAAATTCTGAAGTATTTAGCGAGCTTTGGAAGCTTAAAAATTTCCATAAAATAGCCGAGTAAATTCATTACTTCTGAAACATTTTAATACATATTCCAAATAATAATTATTACAAACAATTTTTATAATTCAATGGCAATTTTGAATAAGTAAAATGCATAAATCTTTTACGAAAATTTAACTTGAATTTTACTATATTTTCTACACTTTCTATGGTGTCGCCCAATTTTAGAATTAAGGATATTAATTTTCCTTGCCGACCATAATTAACATAATTCTATCAACAAGCGAAATCATTAGAATTGTTTAAAGAAAATTCGCATAATGAATTTTTTATGACAAAGTAATTCTTCAACATTACTTTCATGCTAATTTGTTTTTTTTTTACATTAATGTGCCTATTCCTATATATAATTACACTAATGATATTATGATTATCATTTTTTATTTTGTTATATCATTTACCTTAATTAATACATCTTAATTAGCGGCATTTAGTTAGAAAAGATATTGTTTCCAAATATTCAAAACACAATCAGTTACCAGAACAAATTTTGTGACTACAATGTTTAAAAATTTGTATTGTTGAAACGGTGCTAATGTAATGTTTATGTCCAATTAAAATAAGTATTTTTTTTAAAGTATGCATAAAATTAAAATATTGATAATTTAAAAATTTAATAGTAATATGTAATATAATTCCAAGGTTTTAAAATTATTTTTACAGCAATATTATTAATACGCACTTTTTAAGAAGTAGTAATTTACTTGAACGAATGCAAATTTTGACAGTGATGACACAATTAAGAAATACATCAAGATTTAAAAATAATTTATGTTATTACAAATTCGATATTAAAGGATGCAAAAAAAAATTTACTACAGTGCTTTCATTTCGTACGTTTTACTGTTTATTGTAAACTTATGAAAATTTTCCTGCGAAGTATAATAATAGATTGGAGACCCAATTTAAACTTGAACTCTGAAGCTCCCAACATCAAAAAATGGTTATATTTTCATTATTTGTACATCTGCTGGTAATTTTATTATTAAATGAACTCTCAATGGAAAAATCGTTTTCTTACAATATATTAAAATTTCTGACATTACAATTACTTACTGTAACAAAAAAATAAAGTACGTACAATCTGAATCGCTATCCTCTCTTGTGATAATAAGCTGTCTTACTTCGTCTACAACCTGTTCGGTTGTATACGATTGTGCATTCAGCTTCTCGACGTGGTCTATGCATGTGTGCCAGGTTTCTTTATTTACTTACTGTAAATAAGTGGATGACACTACTGGCGTCGCTGGTTTTAAATTCTTTTTTGTCTTAGCAGTTCTTGCAAATACCCCATACCATTTCAATTGGGTTACATTGGCAGTGATATGCCGGTAAACGCAGTATTTCATGACTGTACATATAAGCTAAATTATCAACGACATATTTCTTCTCTTGGCCAAATGTGCATTCCTTAACTTTTTGTAATAGGTGAGCCATCGTAAATATGTGATCGTTTTCAATTTTTTTATATTCAGCCAGTTATTTGGAATTATTTCAGCCAGACACGAATGATATGGTGCATTGTCGAGAACTACAATAGAAGGCCAACTTGTTCATCGAGCCATTCCTCGAAAATTGCAGAAGTCATAGTTTTGTGATAATCATCAACTGATTTTAATGATGCAAATACCAGACTAGCATCCTGTATGAACCCCTCTCGATAACAAGCATGTACCACAATGTAGCGTTTTCCATTTCCTGATGACACCCTTGAGTAGCAGTTTTTCGATTTATCTTGCCAGGTAAATATTTTTTGGTTTCCCTTGGCGAATATCCAGGTTTCATCCAAGAATACAAATGGTTTCGGATTATCTGACCTTAGATTATTCACATATTTTCTCAGAAACGCCCATATTTTAGAAAACGACGTGTTATTCTTCACAAAGTACGTGCCTGTTGTCACCTTTAGTATATTTGAAACCTAAGTCTTTTATCACTATTGATAAACTCGAGCATCCACTTTCACAAACTTGTTTTTTCCAAATTTTGTCTAAAACCGAATTAAGCGTAATATATTATATATAATTTTGTTATACAATGTATTGGTTACATCTGGCAGATCTTTCGTTTTCCAACTTACACGTCTTCTCTTGTTAGTTTTCTTGCTATTTCCTTCTTTATGTAACTTCTGGTTGTTCACCAGTGTTCTTAAAGATATGCCACAAGCAACGGTGACACAAAACTTTTTCACTCGTTACCACGCAAGTGAGAACAGTAAACTAATTCTCAAAATGGCTATTGTTTCTTAGCGGGCTGTCGATAATTATCAAATAAATTAGCAACGTAAATGATCATTAGATAGCATACAATTCAGGAATTTTAAGTAATTATGGAATTTCCAGTATCGGCGTAATGGCTCTCTTATTATAATATCAATAGTAATTTGATAACTGATTTGAAATTATTTTAGAATAAAATATGATTATTTTTAAATTCGTATTTTCCAGTGTAGGTAATCATTAAATAACTAGAATAATAAAAGAAACAAATTTTTACTTTACTTTGGTTTATTTGAAAAAAAATTTATTTTACTTTCAGAACTCGTCATTTAACACATTTTGGTAGTCACTGTGACAGTGGTACGCGAAACGGTAGGCCTACCAGATTAAGTTATTACATTAATTTTTTATATTCGAAACGACTAACCTGTTCGGTTAAGCAGATATCTGCACTCTTATGTCGTACGTACTTTACACCCATATAGCACAAAGTGGGGATTTCTTTAGTTGGTCCCAGTCGACCGCTAATGATGATAGCGTAGCCATTGACCCGTGTTCGGTGTTTTTTAATTTTATGTGGTACGTGGGTGTATTTTGTTTGTTTTTGTCTAATGACGTAAGACGTACCAATGTATGAGTTCAAAAAATGTTTCGGTGATTGCGCGAAAAAAAAAAGCCATGAATTGTGCTAAGCTCGACGGCTAAGGTTAAATGCCAACATTTCTGAAATAGCGGTACATCAAAATCTCGTAAGAAAGTTGAATAGATTATGAAAGAATACACTCAAAATATGCATTGAGAGGTTGGTTCAATAGTAGAATATTCTGAAAGTATTAGTAAATAGGAAGATGCGTTGTCATAAGCCCGGGAGTATTTGAAATCCAAAAGTTTTGGATTTCTGAAGTAATATTCTAAATCAAATTTATTTTCTCGAGTGTACGTGTAGCGTGCCAACTGTTTGGGTTTCTGATATAGTTTTATTTAGTTTGATTTGAGCACATCCTGTATATAGGATGTGCATATATGTAAATTTAACTGAGAAGGTGCTATCGTCTGAGCGTAGTTAAGTAAGAGTTATGTTAGTGAACACGCCGACTTTCTTGCTATCGACCTCGAGTGAGGGATGGACACTTCAACAATGTGCAAAAAAAGAGATAAAGTAGAGGATATTACATATTAGCAACTCCTGATGACACTGAAGTTTGTACGAATGTTAATTTTGTTTTCACAAATTTGTTATGCGGTTGTATTATGCATTCCAAACTGGTTCACAATTTCTCGAGAACTTATGCCAGGATTTTCATTTCATACATCTGTAATGTTTTCGTTTTCACACGCATTTCTTTGAATATTGGATTCATAATTTTTGGCGCATTTACACAGAGGAAGTACCGTTCCACTATTTTCAAATTTGGTATTAATCTTCCAATTGTAGTACGGCTTGGAATCGGGCGGTTTCGATATTTCGCACTAAATAAGTACTGTGCGCATGCTATTGCCGGGTCATTATTCCAATTTCTATTCTTTCTGAAACGGTGTAGGTTATTTTTTAAGTCTATTGGGCGTAGACTAACAACATTAAAGTATTTATAATAATTTTGGAAGGTAACATCATCCTGACATTTAATTGCTGCCCTTTTTGCAATTTTTGAAATTAGCGTATAGGCTAGTCATATAGTACAATAAAGTCACAAACTAACGGCTAGTTCTGATTTTTTAATGTGTAGTTAGGACCACAACCAGTAGTGTATATCCAAGTTTGGAGCTTCGAAAGACCTGTGCTAACTTCGTGGCACTCGAAAAACCGCGTAATTTTCCCATTTTTTTTTATTTTTTCACTCCTAAACTATGCGTTTTGAATGAAACGTGTTATTTACGTCTTTAAAGTAGTTTACATTTGCTAAAATTTGAAACCAGAACCAGCTCTATAGGTACAATACTTACTAAGATACATCCCTTCAAAGATTGGAAATTTTTTCCAAAAAAGTTAAATATTAAGAGTTGGTCAAGTTTCGACCACGAAATCGGTGAAAATACTCATTTTACGGGTAAATTCATAGGGACGCATGTATCGAATGTAATATTTAATGTAATTTTAGCACAAAACGACGTCTGCAGGCCCGATACTTTCCTCACAATGCTAATAAATCAAAAAATGGGAAAACTGCATTTTTCGAAAATTTTCTCTGTTGAGTTCTCACGACGGTGTGAGGGTAGTTTGAAAGGAAAACCCTTTCTTGCACCCGCATGATATACATTTTAAAATAGAGTGCAGGCTCTGGAGGGTATCCTCAGTGTAGTCTCCTCCATACAGAGTTATTACGCACTTCGCTTCCGGCATCTAAGATGACTTTTTGGGTTGAAGTAGGTTGGAGGAACACTTCAGCTGTAGTGATGAGTTGAGGGTATTTCAGGATGTGCTCCACAGTTTAATCTTCTCATACCCGAAAAGGGCAGTTGTGGTGTCGCACTCAGTGAAGGCGTGGAGAGAATTAATGCAATAAAACAAACCATGGATACTATACTCAGTAGGAGTTTATTATGGTAGCCTATCTTAGTAGCGAAATGCAACTAAAGCATCACCAACCTAACTTTTAAAAATTCACAGAAAATATAAATGCAAAGAGAAAAGTCATGTTATTGGTATGAAACTGTTCACAAAAAAAGTTAGTTAATTTTTTTTCCAAATATTGCATTTTATACTGGTTTCTGGGCGCCATTTCCTTTCGACGACTTTTAGTATGTTATTCCGGAAGTATAATTCAATATACACACCAAGTCTTATGCTTATACGAGTTTTTTAAGGTAATGGAGAATTTTTGATTTAAAATGATTACACTATTAGTCAAATAACCCTCAAACCGTCGTGAGAACTCAACAGAGCAAATTCGCAAAAATGCAATTTTCCCTTTTTTTATTTATTAGCATTTATTACATTCACTACAACATATCCTCATGTCACTTTACCCGTGCAGTGGGTATTTTCCTCGATTTCGGGGTCGAAAGTTGACCATCTCTTAACATTTCACTTTTTTGGAAAAAATTGCCAATTTTTTAGGGTTGCATCTTGGTAACTATTGCACCTACAGAACTGATTGATCTCAAATTAAAAACGTAAATAATACGTTATTTGAAAAACGCATTGTTTAGGAGATATAGTGAAGAAACAAAAAAAATGCGTAAATTACGCGGTTTTTTGAGTGCTACGAAGTTAGCACAGGTCTTTAGAAGCTGCAAACTTGGATATACACTACTGGTAGTGGTCCTAACAACATCAGAACTAGCCGTTAGTTTGCGATTTTAACGACTTCTAGTGTACTATTTGACTGGCCTAGTAAGTTGTAAAATATTCTGATACAGAATTCAATTCTTTAAAGAAAAGTGCCTGTAGAGTTTTTACCTAAAATAATTAGGGAAGCAGGAATTATGATTCCCATTGGATTTCCTATGGCTCGTCCGACCATTCACCACTCGGTATACGTAATGTATAGATGTATGCATCGAGTCCATAGATGTGGCTGAAGGAGCGTGAAACGGGCGAGTAGCCTGCCCTCCCCTTAGGGAAGGGAATGAAATACGTTGATTTCCTTACTTTCGTGCGCCACAAAATGGCGCATAAAGTGAAGCTTTATAATTTTCAGAATTAGTATATTATTAACAAAGTCAAAGCCCTTGGTTACATCTTTTAAAATTGTATTTTCTTCCCTTTATTTTTATTAAGGACACAATTTCCACTATGGTTCCGGAAAATACTTTGTCGCCAAAAACCTTTTATGATTGATCATAATTCGACGTGTGAAGTCCTAGTTCGCTAATATTTCTCCGGTGCAATAATTTTACAAATAATTCAAGAAAACTATGTCTGACAGTTTTTTTATGCTTCATAATACATGTACAATAAAAATTTCATGATTCTAATTTATTTTACTCAGAAAGAAACTAACAAATAGAGATAAAAAAATTAAAGTCTAATATTTTACGTACGTATCTGTACTACTTAAAAATTTACAACTGTTTGCATTTACCTTTATAGCATAAAGGTACGCACACATGTTCTTCTTTTGGGAACCAAAACTGTGTCAAAATCCAAGTCTTGTTTTCTATTGAAACCTCTTGGTTTTTATGCTTGTGTGTTTGTAAGCCCGTAGACGTAATATCCTAAAAAAAGAATCCCCTAAACCCACCACACTTTTCAATCTGAAAATTTAAAACCAGCATTTACACGAATTCAATGAATTATTACTAAACCATTCCTTAGTATTATAACATATTAGAAACTTAACATTTTTCATTAATTAAAAATTATAATAAAAGTAGATCGTTACGCCGTTTATTGACAATGACACATAACAGATTGACAACATCTTGTAGCGCTATTTAGGTAATACGGAAGCTTACTCATCATGTATATTTTGAAATACATCCTTTTTCTAATTTTCAATGCCAACCTTTCGACTTGAAATATTAACAAAAACTGTATATTCAAAGTAATCACTGAGTGCTTGACTTTTTAAATATGTAAATAGGTGTTAACAAATTGTTAAATGCGTTACTTAAAATCGCAAGAAATAACGCAATGTACGGGAATCGATGAAATTTTTTTTAATGTTATTTACGCATTAACGTCTCTTAAATTTACATAGCCTGCAGTCAAGGTATTTGGTTTTAATTATGTACTTAATCAAGGTAATTGTGTATATTACGCTATACTTTACTTATAATTGGTAGACAAGCAATATTGAAGAACAAAAACCCATGTGATCGGTGTTGTCCAATACTGTGCTGTTTGTCTAATCATCGATTTTATTCAAACTTAAAAATAAAAGTTGTTGACGATACAGTTAAATTAAAGCGAAGCTATTTTGTTATTATTATTATTATCATTGTTAGTATTTTTTAGTTACGGATAGAAAAAGAACTGCAAATTACTTTTAATGAACATCTTAAAGTGTTCTTATATGCTTAAGTTGGTGTAGATCTTGGATGACTGGTTTTCTAACTCATTAAAACTAACTTTATGCTCTAACAATTAACAAGTTAAAAGCAAAATTAAATAATTTATTCTACACTAAGAAATGTTGCAATTTTACACAATTGAAATTTAATCCAAAATCACGAAATAATTAAGACGTAGATCTATTGATTAATTTTTTTTTCTTAATAAACACAAATTGCAGTTTAATGTTGTATTTATTGAAATGTTGTTTATTAAACCAGTAATTTTATTGTAAGTATTTAATATGCTTAGACATCACTTTTTAATATCGATATAGAAAATTTGTTTTGATACATTTTCTTGAAGAACTCGATATTTTACCTCAGTTTTAATGGGTATGATATGTTTTCCGTCGGACATGTTATAGATACCTGTGTTGACTTTAATTCTCCACATCTCTAGCCAATTTTCAGAGCACAATTTCAGTATCATTCACAAATATTGCCGAGGATGAGCCAGCTTTTAATGAAACAGTGCACAAAATACATAGAAATGGCTCCAGGATGCTGCCCTATAATACCCCTGCTTTTATAACACGATAATCAGCTTGACTGCCAAAAAAGTGCGATTTTAATTTAGATGTGAACCAAACCTTATCAAAAGCTTGATTAAGGAATGTTGAAGTACACACTTTCTTTTTTGTGGCACTTTTAAATTTTAGTGTGATTTTTTAATTAGCTTGTCTAACTGTGGTGCTGATTTCAATCCGTTCAATAAATAGGACTTTTGATATTGTCACGAGGCTTATCGATCTACACGAATCGGCTTCTGTAGAGGTTCTTTTTAATTTGTTGATCGTAATGATTTACATCCATTTCCATTGTAAGTAGCTAAGGACAATGGTTAGTAACGTTATTGGTTTTTTTTTTATATCACGAACCTCCGTTGGCAAAAGTTACTATTGGTGGTGGTAGTTGTCACGAAACATCTAGGTGTGCTTCAAATTCGTCACTGGTACTGTTCCTAAAATGTGGTGCAAAGCTCTTGCAAGGTTCTGTGAGGAATTGTTTCGTGTTTTCAGTATCTGAGCCTGTCAGCTTTTATCTAATCTTCTGTTTGGTAGTATAGCCGTTGATAATAGCGATTGGTCATCAGGTGTTAAATGTTTCGTTCTATGTTTGTCTAATAGCTGATCATAGGTTGTAAGTCAGCCTATTTGTCTATCATGTTTTGAGGTATAAGTTGGCTGATAACGCTCTGGTCCCAGGTTCAACTCTCGGATCGGGTATAACTTTTTTTGTAAACATATGGAGGGTTAAGTGTGAGAACATAGAGTTCGTCCACAATAAAGAAAAAACAATTAAAAAGGACATAACTGGATAGCTCCATAAAACAAAAAAAAAATGATTTTTAATTTAATTGGTTTATTTCTAAACCGAATGCTTTAAAAATTATTTATACTAAAACGCCTGTGAATATTCCATAGTACCAATATTTTTTCATGTATTATATCAGCTCCAAACGCCTTAATTATGGATTGTGTATTGTGCATTTAATTTGGACCCATTTAAAGGTTGCTATCCTTGTGAAACTATTTACTATAACAGCTTGTGATATCACTTTCTTGCCGAAATTACCAAATGATTTTCAGCAAAACAAGAGCTGAATTTATTTGTTTATTTTATTTACCTTACTGTCTTTTTCCATCTTTATTTCTGTATGAAAATATACCATAGCGTATACAAACGATATTCGAGATTTACAGTAATAATTCATATTCGTGTACTATAGTAAAAAGTTAGATTTCCACAAAAAAGCTCGTTTCTTTCTACGTTTAGTAAATTTAGTGTTTTTTGCAATATTCTTTTATTTAATCAGTTGAAAACTCAAGATGTAGTTTTTTCAAGATAACAATTCTTTATTTATCAGACGTAATGTAGGAACGTGTCTGAAAGCTTCTTTATATTACATACCCTTTTACATAGTCCCACATTTGGTATCATTACGAGATTCGCGTACTCATTTCATCACGACTAACGCATAAGATTAACGCTCTTTATGTATGTTCATGTTTCCAGACAAAAGGTAACACAACTATTATCTCGTGATTCCCAGTATTCAATATTGCGGAAAACGTTAACTTGGTGGGATTTCGTACTGCAGTAATCATGACCGGCCGGATAGGTTAGAGCGTAAATAATTCGAGTTTAATTGATCAGAAATGATTACTATTATGATTATTACTATTAGGCAAACTCATCTACGTAATCAAATACATATTAATAGGAAGTTATTGGATAGAAACGATATCTTAACCTTTAAATGTATGGAAACATTTGACATTTCATCTAAAAGTCAAAAAGCAAACTTTAATCAATTATATAATAGACCATCTTTTGATAATTAAAAAAAAACTTTCTGGTTATGTTTTTATTTCAGATGATGCTATTGGTGCTTTTTAATGGTGGAAATTTTTTCGTAAAACCCAAAGTATTACAGTTTAAAGATTTTTGGGAATTTTGAGAATTCTATTAAATCTTTATCTTTTGATGCTGCGATTGAAGTTAGATATAAAACCGCTAACATATTACAAACATATGAAAAATTACAAATTGTGCTTTAGCTCCATGCTTTATTAGGTCTTAAATGTGATGAAAATATAATATTGCATCAGATAATGGTAATATAAATGTTATATTAAGTATGAACGGATATAACATTAAAGTAGAACACCTGTTGAAATCACAAACCTATCGTGGACTATCAAAGGAATCCTACAAAAAGCCCCTTTTAAAAATAATGAACTTATTATTGTTACAATCTTGCAAAACATCTTATATTTTTATTACAACCCCACATAGGTGAAAACGGCACAAACAACTTATTTTCAATGGAACAGTTAATCTGTGAGTAGTTAGAATATGTAGCAATGGTTAGCCCTCTAAGCACTATTGTAACTAATTTTTGCATGGAATAATTTGAAACATTAGCTTTACAAAATGCACCTAAAAATCTTTAGTTTGGTGTACATGACACCAATGTGTTATTTGGAGACATCGAAGAAAAGCGCTGCATGAATTGTTAGTTTATATTAATCGTATTCATGTAAGCATTTAGTTTACCATGGAGAAGGAAACCAATCGAAGTATACCGTTTTAGACATACCAACATCTACCAATAATTCACTATTTTTTAAGGTTGCCGAGAGTCCACACATACCGATAAGTACCTTCATAAATTAGCAAACCCTCATCCACGTCAAAGAATTGGTGTGATTAAATATTTAGTGGATGGAGATAAACGAATTTGTGATCCTGAATTTTGAAAGATGAATATAAATATTAAGAAAGATACAAGCTAATGGTTATTAAATTAAACATAATAATAATAACCGACTGGACATAACCGTAAAAAAGAAGAGCTTCATGTTGGTGTTGATTTTCTTCTTTTTATAACTAATATTAGAGATAGAATTGAAAAACTATTCTAATTGATTATGATCCATTATTATATTAACGTGAAGCTATTGGGATATATAAACACCATAATATTACGTCTTAATTTTAGATATTTGCTGTGTTTTTTCCTAGACCTTGAGGTAATTACTTTACTAATTAGATACGCAAGTTAGCTCAGCACTATAATGAATAGCATATCTAGTTAAAATTTAAAATCATATTAATCGTACAGATTGGATTTTCGCTGTACAATAACAATTACAATTATTAACCAAAAACTATTTCATTGTTTGATGTGACTAGATCTTTAATTGGTGTGTATGCTGTACACTACTGTTGAAAATGATCACACCACTCACCAGTTTGGGGAATATTCATTATAAGTAATATGTAAAATTCTTTGACACATATTTAGTAACACGGTGTTTACGAAATAATAGAGGACATCTGGTACGCTGCTAAGTCATATTGAAACCTGATTTTGTTGGGTCGTGATTTTCAAGAGGTAAACATAAATTTGCAATGTAATGAGAATTTGTGTACGATAAGCGTATTTTCCGCAATAAAATAATGAATCGTGCGAGACATTTGACAGTTTTGGATTGTGTGAAAGCGCAAACTTTGGTTGATGAGGGTAGAAGTATGAGGTATGTCGCTCGTATTCTGGGTGTTAACCATTCGACAATAAGTCGAATGTTAGAACGTCATAGGACTACTGGTTCTCGCTCCAGGAGACATGGGTTGGGTAAAAAAAGGACGACAAATTTAAAGAATGACCGTTTTCTCGATAAAAATATTTTGAGAAATGGATAGCAAAAGTTCGCAATTGAAGAATGAACTGGAGATCGTTAGAAATGTTCAACTTTCTGCTCTTGTCGTAAGAAAAAGACATCGGAGTCAGGTTTGATCGGCAAAAGCACCAGAACTCACTAGGGTTCATAAGGTAACTCGATTACGATTTGTACGCGCACATAAAATTTGGACCATCGATGATTGGAGAAAAGTAATATTCTCTGATGAAACAAGAATAAGACAGGGAAAAGGGAAGCTGTCCTCAGTTTCGTGCCGAATGAACACGTGGGTTTAAAATGTGTTAGGCGGGGGTTTCTTTCGAAGGCCATACGGAGTTAGTCCAGATACATTCAAGGGTAATGCATGCGGAATTCTACGTAGAGAACGTTCTCCAAGAGCATGTAGTGCCCTACGCTCCATTTATTGATCCTGATTTCGTATTCATACAAGCCAACACGCAACCACACGTGTTGAATATCTGAATGAGTCCGTATGGAAGTTATGAACTGGCCAGCGCGAATGATTTAAATCCCGTTGAACATCTATAAGGCGCCATTAAAAGAGCAGTGAGGGGACATTTTCTACAGCAGCTAGAACATATTGTTCAACATGAGTGGGAAAATATTCCTCTCAAGTCGTCATTGGAAATCTGATTAGCAGTATGCCACGTCAAATTCAAACTATTATCCGAGCTATAGGTTACAACATAACCTACTAGGAATCATCTCACATCATTTCATTTCTTTGTTTTCCTTTGTTTACTTATTAATTAAAATACATTTTTTCCCATCCTGGCAGTTTTTTCAATGTTTTCTCTCGAATTAGGCCAAAAATAGATCCGAAACGATGCAAACTATTCAAGATTACCTTGGTTAATGTTGCTATAAAGAAATAATAGTTAACATTTACACTTAAAGCCCTTTATGTTCAGATTTCTGAGTGGAGCCATAAATTTGAACAGCGGTTTGTTTGTCAATGTTTTTATCAATTTTTCACAACTTTACACTTACATCACAACTTGATTAAATGTTATTAAATTTGTTTTTTAATTATGACTTTTTCATTTTTAATCTTCGTCTGTTAGTGGGTGTTCTGATTGGTCATCTTGAAAACAGTTTAATAGTATATACTTTGTTAAAGATGTAGCTATTCTGTACTAAAATAAAATTATATTCCATAGTTGGTTTTATATGTTTCTTAAACTGTTGCGTTTTCATATTTCATAAAATTTGTAAAGATATTACCATTTACTGAGGACAATAACTGTAATTGTTATCGAAACATTTAAATTTATATAAAAGACATAAAAAATACACGATTTAATACCTAAAAAATAAGCATTTTGATTAAAAATAATTATAGTTGCTGACTGAGCTTTGGGCGAGATTCAATAACTTCTAGAACGTTTCGTTGAACCACGAGGCTGATTTTTGTTTAAATAGTTTCCTTTGATTATAAAAACTGCAGCTGTTCGGCACAGTCAAATCAAATTCTGTCATAACAACGCTGACTAGAGTGTTTCAAAGTAGTAGAGTGGACCTAGTTTTTGAAAACGAAGGGAACTGAACAGGAACATTGACGCATTGTATTATCTCTATTGGATCCTTTTGCAAATAGAGATAACTTCAAGAAGATTTTATTGAACCATAAGGCCGATTTTTATTTAAATATATGTGTTATATCAGAGAGTCTTCGGTTACTCGGCATAGTAGAATCTAAATCCTGTCATATTGAAATATGGGAGATAAATTTTTTAAATGAAGCAGATGCGAAGTTTGTGGAAACTATTGAAGTTGCAGAATTTTTAATTCGCAACTTATTCTCCGAATTCACTTATAAAAGTAATAATAATACTTCTAATTATATCTATCATATATCCTAATATCTAAGCTACATCTTAAAACGCGCTACAGTTACTAAAATTTAAATAATATTAAACAACAGAAAAAAATCTAAATCTTGCAATCAAAAAAGGAATAACGGTAATAATGCTTGTTCTCGCTATAAGTTGGTGAAAGCTTCCTTAACCCTTTCGTTGTTGAATTATTGTTGCAAAAGCGCATCCTCTCTGCTGAATTATTTTGAGCAAATACGTATATTTGTGTGTAAAGCATCTGATTATATACGTATATATACGTACAGTATTGCGATCATATCTTGTGTGTCGTATATACACGTTTTAGCACAGCCACATATTTTTTCATATACGTATTGCAATTTATGAATATACTTACTCATTATATATTGTATTTTATATGTGAACGTATGTGGGTATGTGTTTGAATGAAAGTTAAAAGAAGAATCAAACCAAACCGTTTCCTGTGAAAAGAAATAAACTATATGGCAAACCTATGAATAAGAAAATACAGAGCATTCAATTAGAAAAGTTTCTCTGTATGATATATCTCAAAACAAGGCATCTGGCATAGTGCTTTATCACATTCTTCACACTGATACGCTACGCTTGGTGGCCCTTTCAGTATGTTTACAAACGAAGCAAAGCCTCTGGTAAGTTTTCTTACCACCAGGTACAGGCGGTATTTTCTGTGGGAAATGTGTCACTGGGTTGTTTCCTGAAGATGTTCTGCTCTTCTGTGCAGGATGCTCATTTGGCCTGAATTTCTCTGTTATCTGTCGAATGACTCAAGTTGAAAATCTGCTAACGAGGGATTTTTAGCTGTTCTCACTTTGTACATTGCATGAGAGTTCACGACGCAAATATCCAATGAATGAAAAAATATCTTCTTGTACCACTTCACAGGTTTTCTTTTTTTATCGCCTCATTCGTCTCTCGGTTCTTTTTTCCGGTTGAAGTGAATCCATCCGGATTCAGAGTGAGCATTGTGACTACCCTTCGATCTTTCTATTTTAGAGTCATCAATTCAATGGTATGACGACTGTCAACTTCACCTTTCCATGACGACTGTCAACTTCACCTTTCCCCTCTGGGTTAGGGAATATTGTCTATTTGATCTTATAGTGCCACACACATTGGTCTTATTCCGGACTTGAATACCAATTATCAATAAACAGAGTATGTTCTTTGCCAACACAATCATGTAGTAACGTCAAAACAATCGATCCAGATACTCCTAAGTCTGAATCGGCGCTTTCTGGACTGAATCCAGTATACACAATAATTTTCAAAATATAATCTGTTTTGCGTCACACAATACAAATAATTTGACTCCAAATCGACGACGTTTAGTCCGAATAAATTGTTTGAAGGAGAGTCTTCCTTTTCAAAGTACCAATGACTTGTCGATTCATACATTTTCGATTGGACTTAATAGGTCAGCAAATCTACGTTCCAGCGCGATAAAATGGCCTCTAACTTGAAAAGCCGTGATACCTTCTGCTGTTTATTGTTGTCGCAAAAGTGGAGCATTCTCAGCAATAGCAAGTGTCTATCTCTGCCCATCACCTTTGAGAATATTGGGGTATGCAACAAAGGATCAATCATTGATTTTCTTTTCAATTTTTTGTTCCTTGAAATTAGTATCGTTATGCCTCATTCGTAACAGTATCAAACCATTTTCGTAATCTTGAATGAGGAGGAAGATTTTGTGTTTTTGTAACGTATGCATAGTATCTATTTGTTTCACTTGCTATTTGTTCCACTAATTCAGGACAAAAGACGGTCGGGTTCAGAAACGGCAACTGGATTATTCGATTCGTGAAAACCAGAATTTCTGTTGTGTACAGTTGGAGTACACTTGAAGACCATACCAAAGGGGTCTGGAGAGTTTAACGACGTTTTCTTGCTTGTGGCTTTAAGTCATCGTCACTCCCGTCGTCGCTGTTCACCAGAATTGTCGCCATCTGTAGAGTCTCCGCTGCCTTCATCTAGATCAGGTGGGTCGTCATATTCTTTCTCCGAAACACCACTTTCGTCTTCGGACTGAACAGTTGTGAGCAGTTCTTGCATTGCTGCGACTTCTTCATTAGAAAGGCCCACGTACCCGGCCATTTTTCGTATGGTGCGCGCCAACCTTGCAATTCACATGCAGTAAGAGTTTTTGATGAACCTACTCTGGAAAATTGTATGCACGCTCTTGTTATAAAACCAACAATTTGATTTGAATACGTTATTTTTATTTTTTTGACACTAAGATCAATCAACACAAGTTAATTAAATCGCATAAGATAACTTCAAAATCTTAAGCAAAATCGATCGGTGGTGTAATATATCTTTTAAGATGGATGTTGTTTACGTCAGCTTCTAGAAGAGATTAAGAGGACATTAAAATTAAACACACTAATGAAAATATAGGCTAAACTTTTCTGCAAATTTAGGGTCATGATGCAAACAACTGTTCCAAAATCGTTCTCTAAATGCTCTAAATTACCCTTGCTTGCTTTGGTCAAAAAAGCTGAATACGCTCCTTTAAGAGAGGTTTTGACAAGATGACGAAGTGGTCTATAACCATGGAGATCTTTATGGAAGTAAAATTTTTCAAATCTTCTCAATAATGGAATATTTTGAGTAAACCAAACAATTATAGGTGGTATTAATGTCACTGATATTGTTTTCAATATTTTCAACGTTATAATCCAATTAACAAACCGTGGTGTAGTGATATTGTAAGAAATATTGAATGCCTGACGATAAAGGTCTGCTAAAAGTAAAAAAGTGGTATGACGTTCTACAAGACAGTAAATGATATTCGAAAACACCAAATCTAACATTATTTGCATGCTATTTATAATTTCCTTAAGTTGAAGTAATCATGAAAATTGCAAGAAATGTTTTGTGCTTTGCTTTATTAATTTTGTTAAATACATAAATAAAAAGTTTACCTCGAGTAGGATTTGAACCAACGACATCTACTTTGCTAAAGTAGCGCTCTAACAAACTAATTTAACATTAGTCATGTTGCTTTGGTATGTGTGTATCCTTGCGATGTTACAGGCTCACATTACATTAATATAAGTAATTTGACTGTAATCTCATTATATTTAGAATTTACATCAGTTCTGCACACATCAAGACAAAATTTACATCGATTGGGGCTTTTATCTCGATAGATCGGTTGGTTAGAGTGCTACTCTAGCAAAGTAGATGTCGTAGGTTCAAACCCTAGTCGAGGTAAACTTTCTATTTATGTATTTAATAAAATTAATAATTTTTAATTACATGCTTTTGAACTTATTCGTTCATAATGAAACATAACAATTAGGTAACTATTAATTACAATACACTTTAATTATTTTTTATTGAAAACGTTTTTTAATCATGGGGTACGTATAAACATTTTGTTTAAAACGTTTTCAAGAATTTGAATTTTTTTAAATCGATTCCTAGTCTTCTTTTAATTTAATAAATTTACAGATGGAATGCGCAAACAATTTTGTTTGTATAGAGATTAACTATATACTGTGCAATCAGCAAGTTTTGCTGTGCACATTTTGTGTATTTTACAATACAAACTTCCGACAAATGTATCAGAAGTATAAATTTGTAATAACATTACAGGATAATCATTAACCAACAATATCTTTAATAATTAAATTTGCAAAAATCATACATCCAATAATAAATCTATTGAATAAATCAATTTTAATTGCTAGTTTGATAAGAAAGCGTTTGTATTACATGAACGATGTTGATCACAATACAAAGGATACGCAGTATAATAGAAACAGATGGATTGTACCATGTGCTTGAAAAGGTTGAAGTGCTTTATAACTTTTGACGCGTTAACAAACGGTCCATTTTTTAATCATTTCAATTACAGAATATTAACTACCGCGTCAACTTTATATATGATTATTTTTCTATCAAAACCTTGATAAATTACGACGAGTTAATGACATACTTCAATATTCTGCTAAAGATATCAATGCTAGTAATTTGCACTCTTAAAATGTAATTTGGTACGGAATGCGTTAGTTTGTGAAGGTCTCAGAATTAAAACTAAGGAAGTAGAACCTTTTGGAGAAAAAATGTAAAAGTGCATTAAGAGATTTTGTTAGTAATCCCGATTTAATTTCCTAATAAAAATGATAATCAAGATATATTGTCAAAGGTATAAAAATTCCATTAATATAAAAGTAAAACATTTCTTAACATGAAATAGCACTTGTATATCTTACATGTCTTGTAATTAATCAATATTAATCTAATAAAATGTTGATATTGTATCATAAAATTTTTTTAGTGTTTTATTGTCGACACTAAACGAAGGACATATTTCGGTTAAATCAAAGTCCAAACTTCTAAGACAGTCGTTACAAAATCATTTCCTGTAATATGTGTATAGGTTTATTACAATAATTATAGTTTACATTGTTTAAGGACGATTGCCATAAAATATCAGTTAACATCATTATGGAATACCATTTTTTTAAATAAAGATATAAATGCAATAAACTTCACCTTCTTAAAACCTTTACGATATACATTTAAGATAAACGTGTGCTTAATTGAAATTTTTCCTGACAAAGCTGAATATGTTAAGAATTAAAAATTATAACCCGAAACGCGTACCGTATGATTATTAGCTGCCAAACGAAAGATTAATGAAGAAACTTACGCTTTGGGACCTAAAAAGTAATTAATATAGTTCATTCAAGAAAAATCTTCATACTCTAGTTTAATTAAAATGTGTCCGCGTTAATTAAAATACAAATCAATACGTGTTACGCCCATGTACTGAAATTATAAATTTTACAAAGAATTTAGTTACGTTTAAATTAACTCATACGTTTACGGTTTTAGGCTAATTTGTAATTGTTCCTTTTCCATTAAAACGAAGTGATAATTGCAGGCAATTGCACGTTGCGTTAGTGGTGTTAAACAGTGTATATTTATTATTACGTTCTCTTTGGTGGTGTGCATGTTGTAACGGTTGCCTGAAATGCTGTTTCACATCAACAAATAGTGATCACTAAACATTTAAAAAACATTAAGGTGTTTTGAGTTCTGTGATCAATTAAATAATTAGTAACGGTTTACACCTTGTTAGTATAATAATATTTGAGACGTTTGGATTGTATTTGTAATATTTACATACAATCGATGCAAATTGCACTAGGAAGTTTACATGGGAATGTAATTGAGACATGACAGATGAGATTGAACTCCAGGCCGCCACGATTTACAAACAAATGAAGATATTGAATATTTTGGCATGAATTCAAGTTAATCATATACACGGTGTTCATTTCAAAACTTCCCACCTCGGATTTCACGAAATGTGACGATTTTTCTTTAAATCGCTGAAATACATTAAAAAGATCGAGGGGGGCAACTTTTTAACCAAATATTATTTCGTCTCATTTTACCCCGCGCCTCCTTCAAAATCTTAAATGGTAAAATCTATCGAGTAATAGCTGATTTGAAAGATCCCTTTTGATTCTTTTATTTTCTTTTAATCGGTCCACTCGTTTGCGAGAAAAGTAAGGGAAATTTTTTTCAGACATTTTTAAAAAATTTACTCTTCGAGAAATCTGAGTTGGGAAGTTTTGAAATGAACACCCTGTATACAAGCAGCGCAATGAAGATGTTGTAGTGTTGATCGTATTTCCTCCAGCTAAGCTCAGTCAGTGCTTGGCTTGTATCAGTGACGTTCATTTTGTAACGGGTTTAGACCAGTATTTCAAATAAAAAATAAATAGAACATAATCAAGGCTTATTTCTCACAAGGGAGATGATTATTTGCATTCCTTTGGCTGCAAGCGAAATTACACAATATGGTTATCTCTTCAGCGTATTAAATGTGAAGACTTAAATACTTTTTTTAACACACAACACCATTGTTCTAATTGCAACACCTTACACAATTTTTGCATTTGAATGTCACCTGTGTAACAAAACATTTCGTACCGATTTTGGAATATTCAAAAAAAAATTTCACTTTGAGTGTCACTTAGAATGATTTTTTTAGCTCATTGGATTAGGATTTCAATTTTCTTTCGATTTTATTAAGGCATTGGTGTGATCCTCTCTCACTGTTTTACAGTTGTGAAGCAAAAACCATCTTCCACTCGCATTATATCAGGATTCGAACTGAATTGTGCAAATAATACTCGTAGTTAACAACAGATTAAAAACGGTTATACTTGCCGAAATGACACTTAAGCGATCTGTACCACACACGATACATTAGCGATATTGTCAAACCCTACTGCAAACTACTTTTGGAACAAAAATATTTTTTCCAGCTTAATTAAACGGTTCAAAGATTGATAATTATGGTCATATTTGAAATTGTCTGACGCTGACAGTGCAATTCTTTTTCGAAAACTTAGAATAATTTAAAAACGGTACGGACCAAGTACTTGGTTATCAAGGTAACCGTTAAATTTAACGATTTATCCAATAATATACAAGGTGCAGTCTTTAAAGAAACGAAGTTTGTGTGCCGTTCCGGAAGTCTATCATCTTTGAAAATAATTTATAGTGCAGAAAAACTTTTATTTGAAATCTTTTTTTGAAATATGTCAGTTATAAGATGAATACGCGACTTTGTATTAGCATGAACACCCTGTATGCTGTACATTTGCTGAAAACTAAAACAAGACATCAAATGTAAATAACCATGAACCCTACTACGAAAAAAAGTAAATAGTGAAAAGAAAAATTTTATTTACATTGAATGCTTAACCACAAAAATGTACACATGATCGTTTGCGGTTTTATTTTGGTAGTAAATCGTTAAATAATTACGGAAATTAAAGGTTATTTGTAAATGAGGTAGATATCTCTATGTTATTAATTTTTGTCTACAAAGTTACATGGGTTTAAATATAGCTAATATAGCGAACCGAATCGGTTTGGTCTGGTGACATTAAATTATTGCTGACAATTATCTGTAATCACTTTATACGAGGACAGTTTGATAAGTCAGTGACTTTTGTATTTCCCGCGCAGTGTTTTTAAATGCAATACTACCTCCATCAGCTGCCATCTGTTAATAGACTACTGTGAAATTTAAAGCAAGCTGCGTCATTTAGTTTGTGTTTGATAGCCAAATTTTTTTCGTAAAAAAACCATCACCGAAACAAAGGAAAAGCTTGATAAATACGATGTGGGGACCACCAATTTCATTGATTAAGAAATCGTCCATAAAATCTATGGAATGATATTGGACGATCGGAAAATGAAAGTGCGTGAGGTGGCTGAGGCTGGAGGCATCCCAACTGAGCGGGTACATCACATTTTTCATGAATATTTGGACATGAAAAAGCTATTCGTGGGTGGGTGGGTGTGTGTTCGTGTGTATGTGTGCGTGCGTGGGTGTGTGTGTGTGTGTGTGTGTGTGTGTGTGTCTGTGTTATTATTTAAGCTTCCACAAGTAGTATTATGTAATATAGACATTGTTCGGAACTTAACTTGTGTTTATTAACGTGAAAATATAATATTCAACGTTTCGGGGACTCACTATGTCCCCTTTGTCGAGAATGATATTGAATATATAAAATATGAAACAATATACCTAATTATTATAAGTTTTTATTAACGAATAAGTTCAGGTAAATATGTAATTAAAATTATTATTAATTTTATTAAATATATAAATATAAGTTTACTCGAGTAGATTTGAACCTACGACCTGTACTGCTAGAGTACCGCGCTTACCAACTGCGCCATCAAGGTTCAAGCCCCAATCGATGTAAATTTTGTCTTTATGTATGTAGAACTGGTGTAAGTAAATTCTAAATATAATGAGTTGGTAAGCGCGGTACTCTAGCAAAGTACAGGTCGTAGGTTCAAATCCTACTCGAGGTAAACTTTTTATTTATGTATTTAACAAAATTAATAATTTTTAATTACATGCTTTTGAACTTATTCGTTCATAATGAAACATAACAATTAGGTAACTATTAATTACAATACACTTTAATTATTTTTATTGAAAACGTTTTTAATCATGGGGTACGTATAAACATTTTGTTTAAAACGTTTTCAAGAATTTGAATTTTTTAAATCGATTCTGCTTCGATTTGCAGGTTCAAGATATGACGTTGAATTTGGAGTTATATTAGAGGCCGGAATGTTAATATAATCTTGAGCAGCTTCTAATATTAATAATAATATGTATTAATGTGTATTTTTAATGCTTAAAAAATACTTGGAAATGAGATACCACCACATATAAACAACTTTTACTGCGTTAATATGAATACTTTCTGACAGGTTTGATGTTTTTGCATGTTCTGACTGTAAATACCTCCACCAAAGAAGCCGAGGAAGCTTCGATTAACCGCAGTTAGCCTGCTCGAATTTGTGCTTAACAATTAACTACTGTGGGTATTTTCGGCACACTTGGAACAGTGGTATGAGGTCATAAACTGCATTATGCCTTCAAAATCTGTAACATGGATGCTAGAATTTGAAATTTCGTCTTAAATTTTCTAGGTAATACTAATGTGAGCGTACTACATCTTGGCAATCTTCCGTTCCTTTGTCAAAAACTAGGAACAGTATTATTACTTTACATATCTAACTCGCCATGTACGCATTTCTGGATCATTTCTGTGAAGAATTTCTCAAAACCATAGCCTGAGCAAACATTTGCGTATTGTTTGATAGATAGGATACTGGTGTTATCCCAATCAAAAATATGAGCATACTGTCTTGTTTGGATGTCGGTACCATTTTTGGTTGTTTTGGATTTCACAAAGTCCTCCTTTTTCTGATCTAACTTCTATGGATTGTGAAAAAAATTCATTGTCGCAAGGCATCCTGGATAGGAATATCGTTTTCTGCAAATTGGCCACTTTTCAAACTGATTCAATGAAGCAAAAGCGTCATGATATAGTCGCTCTGGCTCGGTTGAACTCCTCTGCAAGAGAAATTCCAATATGGGACAGTTGTATCCACTACAGAGGTTATAGATAAACTCAATCTCTGAAATCGGCAACATCGTCTCTTCCTTCTACGATAGTCGCAGATTTCTTCACCGTCAAGCATGAGGATCCTGATCCATTGGAATGGCTGCTTTATGGCGATAATTATACATAAGTTGTCCTATAAAGGAGACGACGGGCGTTTACACAACAAATGTTTATATATGCCAACTTTTTGCTCATTCTATCCTCGGCATCTCTATTCGGCTTTTTATACGTAGGTTGTATTTAAAAAAAAATACCGAAACTCACCATTTTATGTCGAAAGTCTATACAAAATTTGAAGGGAAGTTGTTAACCTTGAAGAGAGATTATTCCATCTCAATAAAATTGCGCTAAAATGGTGTTCCACTTATTCATTCGACATAGATTTTTTTTCTAAACGTTTTATTAGCCAAATACGAACTCCAGACTTGCAAACCCAAATAAGAAAATTGTCGCAGTCGACTTAACCACCCACTTTCCAGGTAGAAAACGTTATATCGTGAACCAAAGTATACCAAATTGTTATCTGTCAAACTAAGTGCCAGTGCTCTCTATTAATAATACATTACATTGGCGACGACTTTAAGTAATTCCAAAGTCGGGCTGATCCAGAATTATTGATATGGTTGTGTCCACTCATACTTAAAAATACAAATAATAAACGTGTGGTACGCAAAGAACGTGTACCTAATAATTAAAATCTAAATTACTAATTGCCCAAATTGATTTACTAAATTAGATTAGATAAGATTTTGATACAATTCTTCTCACCCCATTAAATAAGTACTGGATGTTAATAATCTTGAAATTTTTAAATGAGTGCTGTCCATGGTCCAGAGCGCAATTGGGCCTCAAAGTTGTCCCATAGTCGGCTAGTTTTGTATAACTTTTTAATACTTTTTGCTTATACGCGTGATACACGTTACATAATCTCCGAATAAATAAAAACAGGTAAACTCAATTAATTTATTAAATCAAATATAGCCCGAGGATACTGGGATGGGTAAACATAAATTTGACAAAAAAAAAACTTAAAAAGCTTGCTTTAATTAACATATTAGTTACAAATTAAAATATACATTTGTTTTGACAGATTGTGATATTTCATTTTCTTGAATTATGTTAATCTAACTTTTAGATAACACTTTTTATTCAAAATCAAAGTTTTTTACCACCATACAACAAAACCTTGCAATACATTGTAATTAGGAGATGAATCTTTTTAAGTTTAGATGTGAAATAGCATTTAAATTCAGTAGTATATCACCAAAAATAATCAGGTTCAATCTACCATTTACGGTGACATGTATTTTACATAATTTTAAGAACCATGTTTTTCAGCACGCTAGAACACTTTATTACAATCAAAACTATTTGCATTGACTTGACCGATTATGATTTTCTTCATCGGCCCTGTATTATTTATAAGTATTTAAAAAAGTAAAGTTTAAAACAGCTCTCCGTATGGTAGAATACTATCAAATGTTTTCACGTAGGAAATATACATAAACAGGTAATTTACGTGAACCTACATTGATGTAAAAATCCAAACAAATACGTAAACGATAATCAAGGACAAAAAATAGGATAATTGGGGGAATACAAAGTACCTCAAATTACATGCTAAAACTGATTGAAGGTCAACGTAATTTATATTCTAACTTACCGGCGACGTTGAAGTGAAAGGTTAATCAATAGATTTACAAAATACGGATCCACATTACTATTTTTGCATAATCACCATAATATATTATTAAAAAGTAATAAATTCATTAAATAATAATAAATTCGTCCTAAGTACAATAATAATAATTAACTGCTCACATAAAAATTAACAAAATCAAATAACTATATTCCAAAAATGCTGGAAGGACAAATTTTAAATACATTTTTAGAGGCACGGGTTAAAAGTAGAAAAAAAATTAGGCAAGATATAATTTATATCGTTGTGTTAAATTTTTTTAATACAATCGTTTGTTAACACATTTAAATAATTTCCGAAATGGTTATTAATATGGATGGCTTGTCTGGGTACATTCCTTGATATATAATTAAGCAGCAATAGTTGTCTTAGGAAAGGTTATAACAAATAATTAATTGAGGATTTCAGCTTCAATTGCTACAAAAATGTAGGAAGATGATTATTATTATTCATTAAATTTTATTACAAATTTCATCTTAGGCTTACTGTAAAGTGAAAATTGATTAATAAATTTGTCTTTTTTTTATTTATTAATAATCTATGGGAAAGTTGATGTTAAAAAAATGTAGGATTTCAATAACCACTCGTCATTTATAAAATAGATATTCTACATTGTAACTAAAAGATTTGAATTGTTTGTGCAAAGAAAATGATTGTAAAAGTGATTTTATAGTTAATATTAAATTCGATTACTTTTAAACAGCAGAAAATGTTTACTGTAAGGTATAACAGGGTCTCCCGTCAATAATGGTTCAGAGATAGTGTCCTTGAGTTAAAATAACCCCATTTAGGCCAATCCAATTCTGCTTTTATTTTATTTACAAACAACTAAGAAACTATAAAACATTGAAGACGTTTTTAATTATGATGAATGGTATTCTCAAAATGTCCGCCATTCGCCCCAATATATCTTTGGCATCTTTTCAAAAAAATTTTTCTTACTGCAAAAAACGATGGATGCAGATTTCTAATTGCATTTGCAGCTGCAACAATTTTTTGGTACAGTTGAGCTCTTGTATTAATCACAGCAGCAGAATAAAATAAAGTTGTTATGTAACCCAAGAAGAAAAAGTCCATTAGATTTAAATCAGAACTTCTCGAAGGCGATGTTCACTTCCTCTTCCAATCCAATGATACTGGAATACATTATTTAAGTGATTTTGCAAAGCTAGAGGATAATGGGCAGGGGCGCCGTCTTGAAGAAACCACACCTCACGACGAACGTTTAAAGTAACTTCCTCCAGTAGGTTAAACAAGTTATATTAAACGATGTTTAGCTACTCGCGGCCATTGAGTTTAGTTCAAAATGACCCACAAGAGAATCGTTCACTATCCCAAAACCCCAGTATTTTGAGATATTCGCTGAATACTAATGGACGAATAAATGTCCACTAGATCTAAGACCTCTTCGCCTTGTTCGACGGTACGCACTATAGGTCGTATTTAATGCTGGCTAGGACAAAAGCTATCTGTTTCTCGCAATCTTGAAAACAATCTTAAACATTATCTTCTGTCTGGTGTCTACGATTTGGAAAAATATTTCCGTAACTTCTGACCGCAGCACGTTCATTGAAATTTTGTTGAGCGTAAATTGCCACCATATCACTTATTTCACTATTTAAGAACAAATTTTCGCGGCATTCGTAAAACGGAAACCTAATATTTGAACAATGAAATACTCAAAACAACAAACAAACCAACGTAAAAAATCTGTATCTATAAAAAAACACTGCGAAAAAACAGAAACATGAGTAAGGTGTTGATGGCGCTCTCTATCTTTTACGTTGAGAGTAAATATATATTCATCTTTGTCTACGTGAGTTTAGACAAGATATCTGGGAAAATGCGACAACTATTGAAAAAATGAAATAAAAAATGCATCTTTAAAAGATCATAACTTTTTAAGGAAGCAGAATTGGACTAAGGTAAATTGACCTAAATGTGGTTATTTTAACTCAAAGAAACTACCTCTGAACTATGGCCAATTATTTTCGGGATACCCTGTATAGTATAGCGTTACGATTCAAGTTTTTTTTAGAATGTGCAACAATTGTCAAACGTTACGCTAGAATTTTCGCCATACCTCCTTTTATTTGGTCGAGTCTAACTCTATAATCATTTGTAATAATTAATTAAACGTTGGCGTGTGAATTAGATCTCACTGGATAATGGTAATTGAAGTTATGCTCTTGAAATTAGTCAACCTTCATCTCAATTCAAATTGAACGATCGATTACAGTGCTAATAAAACAATTACAAAATTAATATTAGTTTTAGTTGAGCCAAAATAATGCAAGGCATCCATGGAATAATAAGTGACGTGATTGCATCTTAACCAAGAAAAATAGCTAGCACAACTGAAAAGGTACTAAGTAAAGGTCAAAACTTTTCTCTCTAAGAGAGAGCGGGTTGCTTTCCAACCGCATTTAGCCCCAATCATGAATATTCTCTCTCTCTCTCTCTCTCTCTCTCTCTATATATATATATATATATATATATATATATATATATATATATATATATATATATAGATTAGATGGGTTTGTATGGTGGGGTTAGGGATTGTTGGTGTCAGGATAGGATCAGTCAGGGTTTGAGCAGTTAATAATCATTGACTGTGTTTATTTAAAATTAACCTGGATAGCTCAGTTGAAAGAGCCCCACTAGTAAAGTGGAGGTCGTGGGTTCAAGTCCCACTCGAGTTAATGTTTTACTGTATGTGCTTTAAAAGTTAATTTTAAATAAATACAGTTAATGATTATTATATTGATCTTTTGTTTGTTCATTAAAAACCATTCCTATAGTTATCTATTAATATTTCGTATAGCAAATAAAAATTTACAATCAGTGTTACCATGTGTGAAACCTTAACGAATTGCGTGCTAATATAGCATACATAGAGGTTGACTGTGATCCTTCATTGTGTATAAAAATTATAATGCATTGTAACTAGGGATGTACATACAGTTTAAGTCTGAATCGATAGTAACTTGCCTCCTCCATAGCTCAGTTGGAAGAGGCTCACTCTAGTAGAGGTCGTGAGTTCAAATCCCACTCGAATTAATCTTTTACTGTATGTACTTTGAAAGTTAATTTTAAATAAATACAGTTAATGATTATATATATATATATATATATACATCTTAGAAATAATATAACAAGGTATTGAAGTATTGTTTGATTTTGGTGGTGCATCCTCTTGAGAGATGGGATGCATGGTAATCGAACAACAGCGGCGGGAGTCGCTTTAGGTACTTCTCCTTTCTCAACTTTGCCTACCGTCGCTCGGGCATAACTGACGCCGCGTCGGTCCGGGTTAAAGGAGGCGCCACAGTAGACAGTGTGCTCTTCTGTCTCCTTCCGCTATGGAGGTCGAGGGAACTTCGGGGAACTCCTGGTAGCTAGCGGGTTGAACGCACTTGGCCCGGTCACTGCAAGGTTTCGTATATTGATTGGAGTCGTGCACCTGACACAGCGTGCCGCCGCCCTACAGCAACTGTGTGCTTGACGAAAACCCTACTACCGATGATACTGCCCGATGCCAGTTTTTGGCCGCAAATCTTCTACAGTCAGGAGGAGGGCGACGTACTCCTCCTTCATGACCTTCTTGTTGTCCTCCTATGTTGGTAGCTCTAACATCACAAGGGGAATCGGGCGTCCTCGCTGCTTCGTTCTGAAAGCAGAAAACACTTTAATATTTTGTAGTTTTAGCTCTGAGTTAACCTCACTATCCTAGCCAAACGATCTCTCTTTACCCAATAGGTGTAACAATAATGTTGAAATTTTACTTCTCTTTTATTACGCAATAAATGTCGACATTTTCATTTTCATAAACGCACCCCTATCATTTATGTCATTCTTTTTATCAAGGCCCTAAATATAACTAAGTTTAATTTGTTTCGCTATTCCAAAATTAATATTTACAATGTTATATCAGAAATTTGAAAATTTGCAAATCTTAGTTGTTCTAGCCACCTTTGATAACGTACATATTTCTACGTGTAGTGGTTCTATAAATAATTCAGGTTTATAGACTATCTGGCGGACGTTGCATATGTGATAATCGATTTGTATCAAACTTTGTAGATACATATCCCTAAGGTCCCATTAGCTCACTAACACATTTTGGCTTAGTACTTTGCTCACCATATTCAAAATTTTAATGTATATGTGGACTCTCTTAGGAAAAAGTTCAGGCGTGTTGTCTCGATAAATTTGCGAAATATTTTTATTTGATATACTATTGGGAGACCAACCAAGATGTTGTCTTTATGGGCAAAAAGTTAAATGTTGTAATTTTATGGGATGGATCTTTGCGAAGCAGTATAGTCAAAAATTGTTATTTATACAGCAATTTTTCGGGGAAAAAGACCTAATGTATTACCTTGAAAGGCAATAATAAAAATGTTATGGTTTGAAGGTGTTGATCATCCTTAGGGAGCAGTACTGCCCAGAATTGTAGATTATATACAAATTTAGTAAGGGAAACGGTGAATAATATTTCCTCGATCGGAAAGAACTCAATTTTATGGTATGACGATGTTGGGCATCATTTAGGACTTGTGATGTGCAAAGTCTTGATCTGGAATTATGTCATGCCTGTCACACTTACAAAATGTGCGTCCAGTAGAAAACTTTGATGTGAGCAAATTCGCGACCGTATTTTTGGCAATTTCATGCAAGAGAAAATTAATTATCATCCAGTTTCTTGTTTTGTGACAGAATTTGGATAAAACAAGAGGCGACTAGACCAAATTTTCGCCACTTATAACCCCTAAATCAACTAAAGTAAAAAATTTTGTTAGAAAGAGGTACAAAAAACGTGTTTCAAAAGACCTTGAAGCACCCAGTCTTTAAAAAACACGTTTTTGTTTAAATTCAATTCGTGCACCAAGGCTGCTCTTATGAAACATGACGAAGAAAGAGGAGTGTTATAAGTATTACGTGTGTATCTGTGCATCTGTCCGCGGCGTCGTACCTCCCAAACGATTTTGATTTAGTTTTTTTTTTGTTTGGAAGGTGCATTGATCTAGAGTGTTCTTACGTATGATTTAAGAAAATATGTTCTAGTTGATAAAGGGATTTTTTTGCTTTCTATTGGAAGTTTTGGTTTTTTAATATTCAGTACCAGCTTTTTTATTATTCGAATTTTTTTTTAAAGTTGGAATAAAATATAAATAACAATATATAAATGTATAATTACTTTATCCTCAATATTTTTAAAACTTGAGCACCTTAAGGTATAACATATCATCGTTTCAGTGTTCTCGTTTCTGTAAATAACACATTTATCAAGTAATAAATTTGATAAATCTCTTACTACGTGTTGAACTGTATATTTTTTATATTAGTTAACACTAGACGTACGGATGCCGATCTCAATTTTAATTCGCTTCAAACTTTTATTCTATCGTTCCAATTTTAACAAAATGTTATTACTTTCATAAAAGTGACTAATGATATAATTTCTTAGGAATTTTTGTTTGTATTGTGCATATAATTGCTTTGCTTATCATAACTACCTTTAAGTACGGTTGCGGTCACTATGACCGCACAATTATTTCCTAATCTACATGCTTTAAACAAATTTCTAAATATTCATATTACCCGCTAATTAATATTGCAAGAAGTGAAATAGTTTCTAATAATGATATTTTCAATAACCACCCACTTTCTAGAAGGTTTGAAAAATTAGTACACATTGAATCAACAACTTTAGTTAGGTACTTTACGTTCAAGATGTCGATATATTTTACTGAAGCCGAACTACAATATGAATCTGATCATTTAAGTTTGTACGATCCCGACGGTGATAATCGTAGTGATAATAGTGTAGTGTCATCAGAGGGGGGGGCGTCCTACGTTTTGGAAGATGCATTGTCGTGACCAGTAGTAATGGTGACGGAGATGAGCATTTATCAGGTTTTCCAGGAACATCAAATATTAGTGTAGGATATGGTGCAGCTGACGGTACTAAATCAAGAATTTTTAGTGATTTGAATAACGGTTGTGGACGTATATCTCGTCATAACATACTTAGAGAAGAAGCTGGGTAAACCGGATATGCTAAACGAAACGATGATGCGTAATATTAGGAAGTGTACTGAAGCGGAAGCAAGTAGACAATCGTGTTGCAGTCCATGGACAATTTCTTTGGAAGAATTAGACTCGTTTATATCTTGTTTGTACGCTCGTGGGATCTATGGTGCCAAAAACTATCCAGTAGATCAATTGTGGAAAAAAACATGTGGGCCTAATTTCTTTTGTGATACAATGTCCAGAGATAATTTCAACCAAATAATGCGATTTACTTGATTCGACTTAAAATCAACTCGTCGAGATCGTCAAAAATCTGATAAGTTTAATGCAGTATGGAATAAATAGTAACTGTATGTGCTATAAAGCAGGAGCAAACATTACAATTGATCAACCAATATTTCCTACAAAATCCAGATGTCCATTCACCCAATATATGAGTAACAAACCCTATAAATTTGGTATAAAGTTTTGTATTGCAGCTGACGTTGAAACAAAATATATATATTGAATGGGTTTGCTTACTTGGGCAAGGACGATTCAAGGCCAACTAATGGTATTATCTGGAACTGTGCACCGAAGTAAGAGGTTTTTACAAGCTGCTATAAAAAAATTGATAAATCATTTGTATTCTGCGAAGGTTTTTGAATGTTACGATATTTCCCTAAGTTATCAAGCGAAAAGATCAAAAAATGTGCGCATTTTCAGTAGTATCCGTAAATTTCCAACGATTGATGAGGAACAGAAGAAACAACCAGAAACCGTAAAATTCTACAACAATACTAAATATAGGGCAGATGTTTTGGACCAAATAGCAAGGCATTTAACAACCAAGTCGTCTTTCAGGAGGTGGCCTAAACAAATATTTTTCAACGTACTTCATTTACAATTTATGTACTAATGAAAACATAAGTCGTCGAAAATATATTTTGAAACTCGCCGAAGAACTCAGGAGTGAGTACGTACGTACAAGAAAATCCACTACATATCAACAAGATGGGTCGCAATCAACAAACAAGCGAAGACAATGCCAAACTATGAAATGTGCCAATAAATAAAAAAACAATGTATGTGGGAAATGCGTTGGCATTATAACTAAAGAAATTATATGTTCAGAGTGTATTTAATTACTCATTGTGTATCTTCAAAATAAAAAAAATTCAGAGTTTGGGTTTATTATTTTGCCTCGTCAATTTGACCGGTATCGTATTTATAGGTAAATAAATTATACCGTATTTCTAATGTTAATACGTATACTCAATACTTCTTTTCTTTTCTTAAATTTCTTAAATTCTTCACCGTTTGATACTGCACATTGACTTTCATTAATGTGATTCATAATACGAAATCGTATCATTTTCTATTTAATTAATTAAATGTTAAAATTGATCAAAAAATGTGTAACATGGGAATAATTCTTCCGATCGGTATAGTTTAAAACAACATTCTCTAACTAAAAATGGCGAAAAAATCTGAAAGTGGTCTTTGAGTACTAAGATATTTTTAATTACTAAGGTAATTATCTTAAATGAATAATTAAAGCAGCTAAATCGTGTACCCATATATACTTCGTCCAACAGAATTAGTTCCATGTCAATTTTTACTAAATGCCGATATATTAACAAACACATAAAGCGATGATAATGCTTATAATTAATGTCGAAAAAAAATTTTATGTACGTAATACTACAAACATATGCCACCGTTGTAATTAACTCAGTAAAAACACAGTTGTGTTATTAAGAAAGCAGTGTAAGATATTTACGGGCACATCTTTAACTTCTAATGGATCGTCGTTAAAATATGCCTTGATTACAGGAAGCTATGTTATATGTGGTCTATTCAAAAAGAATAAGTTACGCGTTATGTGTATTGCAAAGAATTAATTAATGCGGAAGTTATTCCTTGAGTTAATAACTTTTGTCACTATTTGCACTGACATAATTGTAAATAACTTTATTAGCTAAGAAGAATTGATGCGCACTTAGAAATATTATTGCAAAACATATTTTACTTTTCTATTTTTATACAAAACTTCATATTAATCTAAAGACGTGCGGTTTAAATATAAAGAGATCTAGATCAAAGTATCAGATACTTATGATTGATGGCTTAGACATGCAAGTCACTAAACGATTCTTCCTGCATGTCGTGAAGCCTCAATTCAACACCTATTCCTTTGATCAAAACCGCGATCTGCACCTTGGCAGGTTTTAATCGTCTCATTATAGTCTTGAAGGTGGGTACAACGTGAGTTGTTGCTTTTTTATGGGGTATTTCGTTCAGTTTTCGATATGAAATTTGTTATGGTGCCGAGATCACTTCAGAAGGGCAATTAGATGATCTTACTCTAAAACCTGACCAGTAATTATACATTCACCGTTTTAGATCTTCGTGTAAGACATGACCATGAACTAAAGCACTTTTGATAAATTTTACATATAAAAAAAAAGCATAAACCCGGAGCTGTCAAAGATATTAACTTTTACATCTCATTTAGATAACGCAATACTTACGGAAATCTATAAAATCTGATTAATTAATGATGCTCATAATGATATTGATTTAACAAGATTAATGAAGGAATCATAATTTCAATTACTAAACTTTCAGATTAACTGTTTTAGGATGTGCGTCGCCTCTGGGTGCTTGTAACATAAGAAATTAAGTTTAATTTCTAATGCATCACTTCTGGGACGTACAAATCTCATATTAAAGCTCATCTTTAACTTTCTACTAAAGAAAAGCATTCGTCCTAGTCGATAATAGAGGTTAAAGTAGATAATGCACTTTAATGTTGTTTATTTGGACCACTATTTTTATCTAATAATTTCCTGGTTGTGTGGCACCTTAACATATGTTTATTTTTCTATTTAACTTTAATCTACATCTGAAAGGTTACATTTTTTAACGAACGTTACTCGAGCTAATAATCGTTTAATTTATATTCAACTTTAACGTGCCCTAGAACCATTTTGTGATTATTTGCATGTAAACAAATTTCGAAAATTTAGAGATGTTAATGGTTAGTGACATTTATATCCACTAATTGGAAAACCACATAAAGACTTTCTTTGATTATAATTTTGGTGTAAATAATTACGGTATACACCATATACCTTAATGTACCTAAAATATCACTTAAATCGTTATCGCTAAAATTTAAATATTTAAATAGCACAATTAACTTTAATGTAAGTTTATGGGTTAAAAGCAGAAGTATAACAGTTGCAAGTTTAGGATATTGCACATCCTTGAAAGTGTGCGGACTACCTGTTTCGTGTATATGTAGAATTATGTTGCAAATGTGATAATAGTAATGTTGTTTGTGCAGGCGATGCATGAAAACCAAGTACATCAAAGTAGCTGGGTTATGAGAACAAACGATTTAAAGTAAACAATGGTTTTCACTTTCCTTGGGTTTGTTTTGTGTATCATTTAAACTCACTTGTACGTAAATTAACTATTGCTAAATAAAATTAAAAGCGCAAGTTCTTTTTACACAATTTTATGAATATTCACACGAAATGTTCTATTACCCTACTTGGAGATCTCAACGCATAATCAGACAAGTTACCTTATACAATTATTCATATTAAAACATTGAAATCTTGAATTTTCTATACTATTTAGTCTTAATGCTCAAATCATTTTTTAGATATGCTAAAATTTGCAAAAAAAATAAAATGCAAATTTTGCAAGGTTAATTAATAACTTATAGATGTTCAATATTCAATGTGTAGAAACGTATTTTTGTATAATATTGTAATGAAAATCGACAATTTATTTTTATTTAGATTACATTCATGAACCACTACGTAAACATCTTGTGTGGAGATTTCAACACTCGGTTAAGCATCAAACCGATCAATTTGTCACAAGTGTGGATTATACCAACGGATAACCCACAACCTATCCACGTGACCAAAAAAAGCATATAAAGCAATCAATAAAAGTGTTGAATATATTTTAGTAGGTGCCAAGATTCTGTAAGAAAATAAATCAGAAGATAATGCGCGGGAGTGAATAACGCTTTTATACTAAGAAACGGCACATTAAGCAAGTTAGCGTGAAAATATTTACAAATAGTCGGATTTATGCAAAACTGTGGTTTACTTTTGTACAACAACGGTTCCGCAAGGAAAAATTAGAACTCTTGATTTCGAAGTTGTATGACCATGTCAGGATTTACACAACAAGGACTTTCTGTTATATCTATCACGGTCAAATGGATTACATCCTTTGAAAAACAATATCGATTTTTCTAGATTTACTTTGTTACCAAATAATGCAATTTTTCAAGGAGTTTTCACTCTTGCGTATCATTAATTTTTAAATACAAATATTATCTAAGGTATCGCTTTATAAAATTTTCAATTTAAGTTAAATGGTCTGTTAACCAGTGACTTTTCAATCTATGCTTATTATTAGTGACGTACTTATGCAAAAATTTACATTTTCTTGATTTCCGTGTTGCTAATGTTTGTAGAATTCATGTTTTCTATCTATTTCCAAATTCATTTTGGGTGGTCGATTCATAAACATAAAAAAGAAATGCCAGTTAAGCATAGTTAAATGATAATAATAATAAAAGATGTTTTATTTTATTTTTATTACCCTAATGGAGTACTTTATCAATAGAATATTTGTTTTTAAATTGCAATAAAAACAAATTCCTGTTATATAACGAAGAACGAATTTTAAAGGCACGTGGTCAAAGATAAGGTTTATGTTATTAAATAACAAAATCATTCACTCCTGATAATAGAGAATTAATACATTTTTATATATCTACAACAGAAAACGCTTGATTAAAACAAGGTAATAAATAAAGAATAGACTTCAATATGGTTTTGCAAGAACATACACATATTACAATGGCTGTCAAAAAAAAACTATGTAAATAACGACGGTTGGTAAAGAGTGAAAGTTAAATGTACATTAATTAACCAGAAAACAAGGGGTATTTGTTTATAATATTGACATATCCAAATGAAAGATATCTAACCTCTAAACTGGCTAATTATATAACTGCATAAAAATTGCATAAAATAATAATGGTATAGGAAGCTCAAACAACTTTTAATCAGAGTTAAAAATTATTTGATAAGACACCAATGACTAATAAATAACGATCACGTAAGATATCTGCTTTAACTGAAACATTTATAGTGATTAAGTTATTTTAAAATTTTTTGTGAAGTTAGTTTTAATTACTACCTTAATTTATAATAGTGAATTAATTTGTAATTAAATTTTTAAGTGTACACCTTTCTTTAACATCATTTTACGTAATCGCATATTTTACACTTAAACAGTTTCGCCTGTAATGATTAAGTTTTAATTAATAGCTCAGTTACAAATTTTTTTTACGGCAACCTCAGTAGAATGGCCACATTCAACTTTTCTGGATGAAAATAAATTGTTGAAGTAGGCAAATGCGAATTTGCCTGCGACTTTTTGTCCATGTGTCCAAATGGAAGTTGATAAGATACTGAAATACTATATCTTTTGATATGGGAATTGTGAATATTAAATATACTTCAATTGTATTAAAAAAGTGGTACATGTTTACAGTAGTTCATCAATGTACTATACTGCAGCGTTCATACAAAATCATGTATACCATCGCAAATTCGTCTTAAGCAAGATTTGTGTTATTAAGATCTATTGTGTTAAACGTCTTCAATTAATTTAATTAAAAAGAAGTCAGCAAATTAATTGATCAGTATATTCAAAAATAATTTAGTTGTCCTTTTCAAAATTAAATGGAGATTGTTTGATAAAAAAAATAATTAAAATTTAATTGAACAATCCATTAAAACGTTGTCGATTAAATATTTATCGTCAATTAATTACCATATAGTATTGATTCACAAATTAAGTGACTATTTAATTAGTTTTAGTGTATAATGGATAGGTTTTAATTTTTCTAAATTTTATTGCCTAATTTGAGAGGTACAATAAAAAGAATTAATAAAGCTTTACGTCGTTCTTGTTTCAATTGTCATTGAATTAAGTAGATATTGTTTGTATCACTAAAATCTAAATCATTTATTGTTATATTAAGGCATGGCCACCGTAATTAAGCAGAACTAATTAATTGGTACCGCCGCGTAACTCAATTATGCTTACTAGGCTTAAACGTGGGGACATCTGAGTTAAGGTTCCTCTTTTTCTATTAAAACTTCCGCACCTTCAATTAGTAGAGTCGTTTCAACAAAAAACAAGTCAATGGGAAGTAAAACAAAAAATATTTCCATATATTTATTAAAAATAAATTATTTTTTACATTATAGTTTTCTTAAATACAAATGTTGAATTAAAAAAAAGTTAACCTCTTTTCTCTATTTATTCTACGTCTTACGAATTATTACCATTGACCCTTAGTTCAATCGGGCATGTAGACTACTAGTTTACCTTCTTTGTATAACTAATGAGTTGTAGTCTAAAAAATTAGAATTCTAATATAATTTGTTAAACCAAATTAATAAGAATAATTATAATAAATTATACACATGCGTAACGACTGGCGCGTTTTACGCCATTAGGTTAGTTCACCCCGATTTAATGTAATTTTTTAGATGTTATTTTTATTGCTTCGTAATCCCTGCACTGATTGTCACCAATGTGTGCATGCGCATTTAGGTTTGGAACACTTGTATCAAATTTTGAATGCAGACGCTGTACCAGTTTTTTAGGTTTTGCGGTCGAAAGAAAAATCATTATTGGGGTCGATATTTCGACATTAGACATTTGTACCAAATTTGAATACGATTGCTTTTCAGGTTTTTGAGATATCGCGTCCGAAAATTCACCACACATACATACGCGCGCGTACACGTACACACGCACGCATGCACAAACACTCACACATGCACACAGACAACTTTGACATTTTTCAAACTATTTTGGATTCAAGAGACCTCAAAACGATTCTAGGAAAAAAAGCCGCGGAGGAAGTAGGCGCGGAAGAAAAAGCCGGTGTATGAAAAATATTTTGTTAGATTTCATTCATTTTTTATTCCAGTATCTACATATTAATCACTCCGGTCTAAATCTAATGGTATAACTAACAGATCTCAAAAAGTCTTCTTCGACAAAGATCTGCCAACCGCGATTGCATTACTTCGCAAGCATTCTTATTCTTCTTTTTTTTGAGTTACTCTAAGATTGTGTTGTTCAACCTTGGTACAGTCTGCAGCAACCTCTTACTGGATCTTTGTGATTAAGGTCCACACAGAAGGATGTTTATGTCCAACCAGATTGGAGAAGCTGTTGTTCCAGCCTTCTGTTTGATTGCTTGTGTGATCATTTTCCTCCAATGTGGCGGTGTTAACATTCCATAATTCTGGTGGAAACATCGCCGAAATTTTGCGTATTCTAATCGCCTCCCCCATTTGCTTGATTACCAACTCGCCTGAAGGTTCCGGAAACGTAAGTGGTATACAAGTAATTTAAGAGATATTCAGTTTCCGGAGGTACAATTTCTCTCAAGTACGTCATTCCTCGTTGTATGTCACCCAGAGGGAGAAACGCCAAACCGTCCATCATCCCGCAAAAACGGTTGAGGTTATCGTTTTCTGTGTATTGGATTTCAAGCCTCAACCGTTGAATTTTACGATGGGAGCCAAATGATAGAAGAAGCACCCCCGAAAGTAACATGTTCTCCAATAATAGTTTTCACGGCTTCCATTGTCGCTTTATCGAAATCTTAAGTGAATAGTCGTAGGATCGGCATACAGGCCTTTCTGGCTACACTGATCAATAATACATTGTAAAATCTCTTCATAGGTACTTTGAGTTTTCCTTTCTAATAAGCATAGTAAACATAACAGTTTGAGAAACGTATAAACCCAACTATAGAATTAAATTTTAGTAAATAATAACTACGTCATTAAACAACAAAATACACCCACGTACCACACAAAATTAATAAACACCGAACGCGTTTCGATAGCTACGCTATCATCATCAGCGGTCGAAACGCATTCGGTGTTTATTAATTTTGTGTGGTACATGGGTGTATTTTGTTTGTTACAGATACTGCCACAGCTCCAGTGTTCCAGATTTTTCTAGGTCATTAAAAATTAAATATTCTTAAACTGTCTTAAACATGATAAATCAGAATATCCTCTAACCGTCGAAGGCTAACAATGAAAAATGTCAGCCAAAAAACACATTTAACTAAATTTAATCAAGTTATAACGCAAGTGTAAAGTTTGAAAAACTTCAATTTGAAAATGATAGAAGCATTCACAAATATAAACATGACATCAAATAAAATAATCCAGTTAAAACAAAGAGATAGCTTTGTCAATAATTTCAAGAGTTATTAACAATGAAAAGCATAATGCAGACTGTTTTTTGTAATTTTTTAATTTTAATTTGAACTACTTATGTTAAATTATAGTGCTGTGGTAATTTAACATATAATTGGTAAAGCATTTACTTCAAGGTCTAGGAAAAACACAGCAAAAAAAACGTAGACATACCAAATCAATGAAAATCAAGACATCACTATGCCTTTTTTTAATTATAAGATGCCAAAACCTAATTAAACGGAGATTTTCTTCTTGTCTATTAAAATTATTAGGGTGTTTATATATCTCACTAGCTTCACGTTGTAAACGAACATAATAATGAGTTTGTCCTGACAATATTTCCACATTGTCAAATTGAATGTCGTGATTTAGATTATTTAGAGCTGGTTGACCTAATCTACAAAATCTCATATGTTCTTCACGTCTTGTATCAAAGCTACGTTTTGTGGTTCCAATGTATACTTTTTCACATGAATAAGATAACTTATACACTCCGGAAGATGATAATGGGTTTGAAACATCTTTAGGTGATCTTAAATGTTCTTTAATTTTTTTTGTAGGTTTCAAATGGTCTGAATGCTATATTTAATTAGAATTTGTTCAAGTCTATCTTTAACATTAGCTATAAAAGGAAGAAAAGTAGTACCAGCATTAAAAACTGCTTTTTTTAAGATTTCGTCTAGGTGACAGTTATTCTTTACTAAAATTTAATTCTATAGTTGGCCCTTACTTTTCTCAAACTGTTATATTAATAGCAGGCTGATGTTTATGTTTTAATTTTGAACTTTGACAAAATTGTTTTCAACATCTTTAACAATTTTAACAAATATTACTACTGACGAAGATAACTGTAAGTGTTATCGAAACGTTTCGATTGTATAATTTAAAATACACCATTAAAAAATCCAAAAACGATAAGTATTTTATGATGTAAATAATTATTCACATGAACGTGTCACTAAGAAAAGTATTGGCGTACCTTCAATGACAAGACTTCTTAAACATTTCTGGACTTTTGATTCCTGAGAGTTCTTTTAGAATCTTCTAAAGGCATTCGTGTACGCGTGGAGACTGGTAATGATTGTACTGCTTGTGCACAGGCTTGGCTAAAGTGTCTTTAGCGCTGGACTTTCATGATTTGGAGCGTCTGTTTCATTTTTTAACACAGGATTGGTGTTATCCACACTAGTGATCAAGGAACCCGTACGCTAGAAACAAATAATTTTAGTAAATTTTTTTGGTCTTGCAAAATTTGATGGTGCACATAGATATCAGTGCTTCTAGTCACATAAACATTTTCACAATCGATTAGATCTTAAGAAATATTAGAGTAATTAAAAAAAAATTACCTTAAGCGAACTAGATCTAGAACATCTCCATCGTATAAACCCTTTGCAGTTCCTATGTAATACATACATATATCCTTCATAGCACGCTTTGTCACAACCTTTATTCGACTTTATAATTTCCATGATGCGACCGCTACCAAAGAAACTAACAATATGTTGAAATGTAAGAGCTAGGCATTCTATATACGCCCTTAGAGTAATTATCTTGGAATTGTTTTTTTCCCGGCTTTTTGTCCAGGCTTTATTTTCCGCGGCTTTTTTCCCACGGATTTTTTTCCGCCACCCCTTCAAAGCGGATATTTCCGATCTCAGTTCAATTACGAATTCCGTTAACTCTCCCACCTTAAGCGAAAGTTAAAAATGGAACAAATAGTAATTCCATTTTTGTGCAACGAGTAGTTAGTGCAACCCAGAACCTTATTCTCCATATTAAGGGTTTATAAAATCCGCATTTTATTCTCAGGTACTACGCAAATATACTGTCTCTGTTGGTAGTAAAGTTAATATCTTTTTAGAGTTTGTTTTAGTAACTGAAAGTGGAAAGCACATTGTGAACATGAATGCCATAATAAATCGCGTAGGAGTTAGCCATTCAATTTAAAGTGTACTGTGGTAAAGCCTGAAATGAAGACACATTTATTAGTCCAGTCAATCTAACGTACACTTATTACGTTGTTTTTCACGATTATCAACGCAGTACATGAATTTCAATTACATTTACACCTATATTTGACCTGACATATAACATGACCTCCGGAAGCCATGCTGCTGTATACATAATAAAAACAGTGCCGCTAACTTATTGCCAGCGAGGGTCATTCGTATTAACATCATAATATTACAGTAAATGAGTATAAAATTCATCCACTCTACATTCAAAAATGCTCACCGAAATTTCAGTCAGAAATGTCAATTTTCATGCTAAATTATGTATGCAAAAAATGTAACTCTAGGCATAAATGCAAAATTGTGTGATTGGAGACACAAATGTAAAAGAATTATTAGAAAAAACTGTTTAGGCCACTTATATCGTAATTTTGACTAGGAATGAGGATACTTTCTACATTTTATTTACTGGTGCAATGTTCCTATTACATATGTCTTGTCATTAATAAATAACCGTACTACCAAAGTAGAAAATCCAACAAATCGAATTAGTTGAGTATTGAGAGTTCAACCATTTAAGCATTATAAACTTTGACCTGGTTGCACTCATAGATTATCCTACGTTTTGTTACTGTTTTTTACTCATTAATTTTCGTAGTTAAGTTTTGATGCAAGCAAGATGCATTAACAGCCTAAAAGAGTTCTACCCTGTCTTGACTTGTGGTGTTTTTGTGTTCGTCTTTCCTGGCGCTGCACTTTTATCTCCTATTTATTCTAAACTACATTCATTGTATGCAATCTGACATGTTCCTTGGTCTTCTTGTACAATGTCCATATCTGTAGGGTAGAATCTGCAATAGTTAACATCAAACTGGTTGTCGAGATATGCGATATTAATTGAGGAAATTCCGACCACGAAGGAATATGCAGCAGCAGGAAATAACTTCAGCATCTCACTGCAATTTTTTCTTTATCCTAATGATACCTCGATTTGAATTTGCATGTGAAGAATCGTAAATCCACAATTCCCTACCAAGAACCTTTTAGGATTACCGTATAGCTATCCATTGTATGCATATACACAGCCAAAAGCAGTTATTTTACAAAAAAAAACGTATTTTGCAGAAATTTTTAGTACCACTTCATTTCATGTAGGTTTTTTTTTAGTATTCCACAATGATAATTTTAAAGTAACTTGTGGAATGGGATGTAGTAATTTTTGAACACATAACAAAAGTAATGCTCCAAAGCTAGGATACCATTATAACCTGCCACAAGGCAGATAATTCCATGATTTTGGCTACGAAGTTTAAGTAATACATCCTGCCCAGAGCGTCTGTTTCCTATCCTACATTAAGGTAATGAATTTAAGCGCTATTTGATTTAAGGTTTTTGTTTCCATGCGAGAACAGTTTTCCAATATTTAAATTTTTTCAAGAACCCAATATATATTGATGATATGATAGCTACAATGGCGGAACCACATCTTACATGATACTTGATCAAACGTTGCCCTAATGGTATAATAACCAAGCCGAAGTTCTCTAAGGTTTTGAATAAGCCGATCAACTTTCTTATTGTTTGTAGCATTCACCAAAAATCCTCGACGGGTTGCATAATGCAGATTTGCCATTCGTTCCATCCATCCTGGAAAGACCTGCACAATCATGTACTGTTGGAGTAATCAACACCTCTTCGTCAAATTGTCTTTGGTGAACATCCGTCGCCTATACAACCCTATTTCAAAAACCTTGTGCAACTGAACTTGAAACATTGATACAATGCTATCTTTGACCGAAATGTCAGAACTAACGCATTCAATTCGCAATTGTATGTGGAATTAACCAACATATCTGCCATTGTGAGAACGAAGTCTATTTGAATGGGCGAATTGTTAGAGTGCTCAGCTTTCACTTGAAACTCGCCCAAAACACGGCTTCTGCTCGGACAGGAAGTAAAACTGTATATCCCGTTACGACGTTTGACACCTTAAAGGTCCCTTACAGAATGTGGAATTTCGTTAATGACAGATTATAGTGACAGATAGTGATACTACAAAGTCTGTTTATAACAGATGAAATTTGATTATAGTGTCAACACTAAATAATCTATTTAAAATACAGTTTGGCTATAATATAAAACGAATGGTAGTGAACCATCAAAACAGAAATTAAACAGAGCCGTTGTAAATAACTTTGACCAGATCAGACATAACTTATATAAAATCTTCGGTATACACTTCTTTACTTCATTAAAATAACTAAGTACTATCTTGCACACTAAAAAAAATTTTTTTTTTGAGTGTTCATAAAATTTAAGAATAACGTAAATACATAAATTAAAGATAATTATCCATTTATTTTATATACTGTATATTAAATGTTTAATACAAAGTTTCAATAATTTTAAAATAATAGTAAAGAATTTTTACATATTTCCAGACTTTTATCGCCTCGTTAAGTTTTATAATTATAATTTATAATACAACAGCCCAAAATCTAGTATCTATATATCAATTAATGTATTTGTTTAACTTGAGGCGTTTAATTATCATTTATGCCAGATTAAAACAGGAATTTAGTCTCAAATTTCAACTGTACATATTTTACACAGATTTTAGATAAAATTAATAAACTTGTGTATTGTACAGTTACTTTTTCCGGATATTATCGATTACAAATTCAAATCAACTTCTACAAAAGCTAATGGCTTACTTGTAGCATCGGTACAGCAAGTATCTTAAACGTGAACTGAAAAGTCAAAGTGCATATATAAGCAAATTAATTTTTACAAAACCTATTAAAGTAATATCAAACCCATTTATCATCTTTTCATAGTTATTTGAATATTTCAGCATTTAAATTGATTAAAAACCGAATTAATTAATAAAACATACATACATACATACATACATGTAGCGTAGGTTTTCAATAACATTAATCATCTTTGCATCAATAATTTGGCACCTGGTATTTTGTTTCATTTTGATATGAGCTAATTAACGATAAGACGAAGATGCTGCAAATTTTTAACACGAAGATCCGGGTCATGACCTGCTAGCAACCTCAATAATCCATAAGGTTCATCATTTGAAATACGTATATCACTGACCTAATAACCGATACTAGATTCTAAGTCATCGAACTTTTCAAATTTGCAAAAATGTTCCGTAGAAAACGTGAATTTTTTGTCACCTACGGCACGAAATGTCATTTTTTGGACGACACCAATAATTAAGTAATTGATTTTATTCTTTTTTTTACAGATGAATCAAACTTGTAAAGTTTGTGGCGAACCAGCAGCTGGGTTTCATTTTGGTGCATTTACTTGCGAAGGCTGTAAGGTAAATAGCTTCTTTTTTTAATTTTTGAGTTTGTACAGAACAATACCAAGTTTCAAGGTTATAGATAGCAGCACGGGTGTACTAAATCTAAATGATCGAGAGCATCGGTTAAACTTTCATTTTTGATCACGTACAGTGACATAACTTCTTCAACAGAGAGAAGTCACCTGAATGTAAAGTTTGCTGTAACGAGCCTTTTAACGCCTACCTCACGCTTCACGCAAATATGTCAGTAACTCGGTTAATGTTTAAATTATAGTAATGTACATCAACTTGTTGGCGGCTTTTATTTCTTAATATTCAATAATTTATAAAACATTACAAACGCACCTATTGCAAAATTATAAATCATTGTTAATTTGCGGTGTAACTGTACTTAAATCTTTTAAGATTATGAAAGTTGCACTAGAAAATATTATTTTAGTACGTTATAAATTACTTAATAATTAGACAAGCTTAATTTGTTGCATCTTTTGCCTCTTACATTCCCTTCACGACGACTTGAATGTGTGTGAGAATATAAAACCATCATTATTTCATATTTACGCGCCAAGCTCAGTAGCTTCGCTAGAGACAATTTTCATGTCGCGGTAATACCATTAAAACTAATAAATGAATATCAGCATTGTATAAAAATAACCTTGACACCATGGTAATAAATTACTTAAATGAATGTAATAAAATCAGTTTGGGACTAGGTATTGGATTGTAATAATGGATTAAGGTGATGAGCTTGCTTATTATAATCATATTAACTATAAAAAAGTTTATGGAAATCACGCAATATCCATCTAGTAAGTTTCTGATAAAATTTCGTTTATATTTCACAGATTTTAAATTTCTAGTTTTTCTATTTGTGTGAACCTCAAATGTTATGAAGGCTTAGAAAGTCAGGAAATGGATCGAGTTTAGCCTTTTGTATTACAGTATAATAATATCAAATAAATGCTATTTTCGCCCACTGGTACCGGTCCGAGTAGAGTATAACAGCGTGCAGGACTGGCGCTGTCGAATTCTACATGCGCCGCATTCGAAAAAGAAAACTTCAACTCGGTCACGCAAAAGAATACTTCGAACGGTAACCAATTCGTATATCGACGAAAACGTATGCAAATACTAGCAGTATGACACGCGTAACTCCCGTAGCCACGTCGACTAAGAAGGTTGTTCTCGATTGAGGCGCTCCACTCTACACAACGCGCTGTTCGGTTGCGTCTGATCAGACATTACAGAGTAGCGACGGTCTTATTACTTACGCCTCTTTTCGCGTATTCCCAAATCACGATCCTGGAAAGGAGCGGCGTGGTTCCGTCGACAGCCACCGTCTTCCATTTACGCGCAAGACAGAGGCCGCGGAGCAAAGTAAAACGTAAAAATATCTGCCGACATTTAGGGAAACGTCGCTAAAAGCGCGATCACTAATAAGATGTGTAAGCAAAAACGGTCTGATTTTAAGGATGTAAAGAAATATTAAATTTCATACATCCCTTCGGTTTTTCAGTTAATTTTTACGTAATACTGCACTTATTTTACAATTGTAAACACAAACTATACCTCTATAAATCCCACACCAGTGCATCTTTGGTGTTTAAATATCGCATTTCGCAATGGTCTACAATTTGCTAAAAATTAAGCCACCATTATTGAGAACATGTAGGACAGGTTATGCCAATGTCCCCTTATACGAAACCTTGTTAATCATTTTTAATATGAACTCAGAAACATATCATTGTCAAAACATCTCAAACAACACTGAAAATACTGCATAATTATATTCTGGTCGCAATGTATACAAATTCCATGACAATGTACAGGTTTAGTCGTTAGTGCAATGTTGCTTTTCGAAAAATAAAATGGGAGTCGTGCACTAATGCTACACTAACGATTAAATCTAGTAACCCTGCAATATTAAAATTGAGAAACATACACCAACGCTGCTCTAACGATTAAACCTTGTCTCCCATATTCAGGTTGATTGAGCGTAGCATTTTTGGGTAACAATCGCAATCATATTTATAATACACTAGTCGACACGATCTTGTCTTGCAATTTAGACTTCCATAGTTACAAATAAAATGGATTTTGTACAATAATTTTTGTCGCGTAAATAACATATATGCCGAATATGAACTGAATCGAGTCATAAATAGAAATTTTTCAAATATTTGGCCACCAACGGTTCCTATTGGGATGGTCAATATCCATAAACCCAATGGTAACCAAGACTAACCTACGTTCAAACATGAGGTCGATCCGTCGAACGGTGTGGCCGGTTAGTGGTTACATTCTTACATTCCCTTCACGACGACTTGAATGTGTGAGAATATAAAACCATCATTATTTCATATTTACGCGCCAAGCTCAGTAGCTTCGCTAGAGACAATTTTCATGTCGCGGTAATACCATTAAAACTAATAAATGAATATCAGCATTGTATAAAAATAACCTTGACACCATGGTAATAAATTACTTAAATGAATGTAATAAAATCAGTTTGGGACTAGGTATTGGATTGTAATAATGGATTAAGGTGATGAGCTTGCTTATTATAATCATATTAACTATAAAAAAGTTTATGGAAATCACGCAATATCAATCTAATAAGTTTCTGATAAAATTTCGTTTATATTTCATAGATTTTAAATTTCTAGTTTTTCTATTTGTGTGAACCTCAAATGTTATGAAGGCTTAGAAAGTCAGGAAATGGATCGAGTTTAGCCTTTTGTATTACAGTATAATAATATCAAATAAATGCTATTTTCGCCCACTGGTACCGATCCGAGTAGAGGTATAACAGCGTGCAGGACTCGCGCTGTCGAATTCTCAATCCGCCGTGTTCGAAAAAGAAAACGTCACTCGGTCACGCAAAAGAATACTACGAACAGTACACAATTCGTATATCGACGAAAAACGTAGGCAAATGCTAGCAGTATGACACGCAGAACTCCCGTGGCCACGTCGACTTGAAGGTTGTTCTCGATGAGGCGCTCCACTTTACACAACGCGCTGGTCGGTTCAGTCTGCTCAGACATTACAGAGTAGCAACGGTTTTATTACTTACGCCTCTTTTCGCATATTCCCGAATCACGATCCTGGTTCCGTCGACAGCCACCGTCTTCCATTTACGCGCAAGACAGAGGCCGCGGAGCAAAGTGAAACTTTCTGTTCTGCCGACATTTAGGGAAACGTCGCTGAAAGCGCGATCACTAAGAATTAGTTTTAAGAAAGGTGGTAACCAAAAACGGTCTGATTTTAAGGATGCAAAGAAATATAAAATTTCATACATCCCTTCAGTTTTTCAGTAAATTTTTACGTAATACTGCACTTACTTTTACAATTGTAAACACAAACTATACCTCTATAAATCCCGCACCAGTGCATCTTTGGTGTTTAAACATCGCATTTCGCAATGGTCTACAATTTGCTAAAAATTGAGCCACCATTATTGAGAACATGTAGGACAGATTATGCCAATGTCCCCTTATATGAAACCTTGTTAATCATTTTTAATGTGAACTCAGAAACATATCATTGTCAAAACATCTCAAACAACACTGAAAATACTGCATAATGATATTCTGGTATACAAATTCCATGACAATGTACAGGTTTAGTCGTTAGTGCATTGTTAATCCATATTAGTGCACTTGAATTTTTCGTTAGTGCAATGTTGCTTTTCGAAAAGTAAAATGGAGTCGTGCATTAATGCTACACTAACGATTAAATCTAGTAACCCCGGCAATATTAAAATTGAGTAACATACACTAACGCTGCTCTAACGGTTAAACCTTGCCTCCCATATTCAGGTTGATTGAGTGTAGCATTTTTGGGTAACAGTCGCAATAATATTTATAATACACTAGTCGACACGATCTTGTCTTGCAATTTAGACTTCCATAGTTACAAATGAAATGGATTTTGTACAATAATTTTTGTCGCGTAAATAACATATATGCCGAATATGAACTGAATCGAGTCATAAATAGAAATTTTTCAAATATTTGGTCACCAACGGTTCCAATTGGGATGGTCAATATCCATAAACCCAATGGTAACCAAGACTAACCTACTTTCCAAATATAAGATCGATCCGTCGAACGATGTGGCCGGTTAGTGGTTACAAACAGACGTTCATTCATTTATATATATATATATATATATATATATATATATATATATATATATATATATATATATATATATATAATATATATATATATATATATATATATATAATATATATATATATATATATATATATATATCTGTGTGTGCGCTGTGTGTGTGTGTGTGTGTGTGTGTGTGTGTGTGTGTGTGTGTGTGTGTTTTGGTTGTCAGGTTCCCGCGAGTGCTGGACATAAAGTTGGTGTTCTTCTGGGTTCGGTCTCGCTTAAATTATCCTCCACTGTTCTTAAAAGAACCGGTGTAGAACTGACGACGTTTCGGCGGAATCGCATCTACCATTTTCAATTCTCCGCGTTCTGCTCCTGGTAACTCGAACTGAACTGAGGTTCTCGCTGGTAGTCGGCGGTATTTGTATGCTGACTTTCTCTGTTCATGTCTTGGTTATTGGTCGTTGTGCTGATACTTTCACTATCACTTCTACTTTCTCCTTTTCCTCTCCCTTCTCTAACTGATTTCTCCTTTCTCTTTGTTCGTGACTGCGTGTTTCCTAAGAATACGCTTCCAGGTCGATGGCAATATCTGAGTGTCGTCTCGTGAATTCAAATTTTGTGGTCGTTTTTCGATCTGTGATAGGTACTGTATGTTTATTATTACCCTTGTGTTGTCGAAATCTATCGCGTGTGAAGTCTTCTTTACATGTTGGACCAGAAGAGGTTTTCTGGTCTTTTTGTACTGCGTTACGATCTTCCTCCCTTCTGACATTGATGCGCCTGTTTGTTTGACCTATGTATGTTCGTGAACAATCCCGGCATGATACCTCGTACACTCCTTGATCTTCGAGTGCTATTTTAATTTTCGGGTTTTGCAGCACGTTGGATAACTTTTTTTTGGTTGTGAAGATGGCTGCGAAGGATTTCTCCGATTATGTCTGTCGTGCCTTGTATATATGGTAGACAGGATTTAGCTACTGGTACGTTTGTGTCGCCATCTTTTCGTTGTGTTGGTTTTTCTGCTCTCGATATGTTTGTTTTGGAGAATCCATTCTGTAGTAACGCTGTTCTGATGTTAACTGTTTCTTGGTGCATGTTGTCCTCGTATGTTAACCGTTTCGATCTTGTTACCAGTGCATTTACCACTGATTTTAGTTGTCCTGGGTGGTGGTGCGGTTGGAATTTAGGTACCTGTTGGTATGTGTGCTTTTCCGGTACACAGTGTGCCCCAACGTTCCCTTATTTCTTTGTATACCAATACATCTAGGAATGACAGTTTCTTATACTTTTTCACCTCTATGGCGAACACGACTTTGTTATGGATGGTGTTGAGATCTTCCAGGAATGCGGTCAGTTTTTCTTTTCCATGTGCTCAAATCACAAATGTGTCATCCACGTATCGTAGCCAGAGTTTCGGTTTGTAAGGCGTTGACTGAAGTGCTTTGGCCTCGAAATCTTGCAAGAATAGATTGGCAATTACTGGTAATAGAGGTGATCCCATCGGTGCTTCTTCTGTTTGTTGGTGCTTTTGGATAATTTGCATGCAACGGATGCATTTTCCTAGTAAACCGTTGGTCCTAGCGACTTCAATAAGGTATACCTATCTGAAGCAGAAAAGATGGGAAAACAAATTTTTCTAGTCGAAAATGACATACAGTGTAAGGAAAAAAAGTTAGAACCCATTCGAGCAAGAAGGAAACCTGTATGTGGCGCCCTCTATCAGTAATAAAGGAAGTATGGTCATGTTTGAATTCTGCGTGATAAAAAGCCCCTGTATACAAAATTTCGTCCGCTTATTACATCATTGTAAAATGATAAAAGATATTAAAAAAAACAAAAAAATAATTAAACTTTAACACCCTATATCTTTTAAACGAAGGCGTTGCGGACCTAAGTTCACAGGAACTTTTTTTCTTATTTTAGTGTCCTCTATCGCGTGGCATGATGCATGGCACTTTTTTCTATGTCACCCTATATATATATATATATATATATATATATATATATATATATATATATATATATATATATATATATATATAAATGAGCGAACAAGTTCAATTTAATAATCATTAATTGTATTTTATTTAAAATTAATTTTTAAAGTAAAAGATTAACTCGAGTGGGACTTAAACTAACGACCTCCACTTTGCTAGAATGGGGCCCTTCCATCTGACCTATCGAGGAGGCAAGTCACAATCGATTCAAACTTAAACTATATGTACTTACCTAGTTACGATGTATTATAATTTTACACACACAATGAACGATCACAGTCAACTTTTGGGTTTATCGTATGAGCCCGCAATTCGCTAAAGTTTCGCACATGACAACACGTGACTTAATTTTTATTTGTAGTATGTAACGCTAATAGATTACTGTAAAAATTGTTTCTTAATGAACGAACAGAAATTCAATTTAATAATCATTAACTGTATTTCATTTAAAATTAACTTTTAAAGTACATACAGTAAAAGATTACCTCGAGTGGGATTTGAACCCACGACCTCCACTTCGCTAGAGTGGGGCTCTTTCATCTGAGCTATCGAGGAGGCAAGTCATTATCGATTCAAATTTAAACTGTATGTACCTCCCTAGTGACGATGTATTATAATTTTATACACACAGACTGTGCAAACTACCTAGCTATTCTGAAATCGTCTAAGAAACGACGCATATTACATAAGATGACCAAACCGGGCATATGAGATTTTACTATTTTCATGTAACATATATCAGAAATGATTATTGCCATTTTTGGTTCTTTTTTGCATTTATTTCCGAACTGGTAGACCAACTAAGTTGAAATTCTTCCAGGATTAGTATTTTTGGGACATTCCGACCCTCTATGTGAGGCAAAAAGATGTTGGGGTGTTTAATCACTTTAAATGATTTAATTTACCTGGCAGAGATACGGTTACAAGATTTCAATTTGGCACCCATCCCTCTCAATGCACTTATTGAGTCTGTTCATTGTATTTTGTAAGGCCCTCTGGTCCATTTGACCAGGAATTCCAGCGATGACGTGAGGGCTGCAGTTTTTCTGATCGTCCAATTAGCGAAGTTTCTTTCCTGGCGTAGACACGACCCTTTACCATGCCCCACAGCCAAAAATCACATGGCGTGAGGTGGGGTGGATGTATTGATCATGGGAGAGGACCACCTCTACCAAACCAGCATTTAGCGAACGTATTGGTAATCTCAAACGATCTGCCTGTAATGCGCAGGAGCGTCGTCTTGCTGAAAGTACTCTCGCTGAAAAATGTCAGGTGGTACGTTCTCTCCATGAACGTGCTGATCATGGCAACGTAGCTCTCACCTCTGACGGTCTGCTCTTCAAAAAAGAACGGCCCAAATCAGATATACCGTTGTGCCCGTTCACACGACCTCTGATGTGGAATGTTGTTTCATCAGAAAAGATGAACAAGATGTCAGGGTTCATGTGCACCATTTCCAAAAGAATTTGTGCGGCACCCACGCTTGCTTGCTTGTCCGCGTTTGCGAGCTGCTGCACAATTTGCAAGTAAAATCACGATGCAATATTCTAACCAGTGACCTTCGCGAAATGTTATTTTCTAGAGAAAGTCGCTGAGCTGGCTACCATCGCTCCCTGGACGAGGATGATGTTCTCCGCAGTTCGGGCAGATCCCTTTCTACTGCTGTTACTTTTGCAATCGTCTTGAATGGACATACTTCTCGTGTATCCTACCAATTGTCAGACGCTATGGTTCTTTTTTCTTTTTTTCTTTTATGATTGTGGACCTGAACAGGCTAAATTTGGCCTATCGTACTAAAGCACTCAGAAACACTTAGGAGGAATGGATAGAGGGACAATGAGTTGCAATAGAGGGATAATCCCGAATGCTTCTTTTGCGATGCTTGGCGACTGAAAAGCCCTCCATTCTTTCCTCAATGGAATATCGAAAAGGCAGGTTTTAACCTGCGCAAAAAAATTAGTCTCCCATTACAACTTTTTGCCTCACCCGGTATAAAAAAAGTATTCTTAAATTCATGCACAATTAATTTTCTCTCTGATTAATCCAATCAGGTTACCTTCCACAGTTGCATTTATGTATGAAATTTTTTAATTTAGGAAGTTTGAAATATTCTATTCTAGGATTTGTTAACGAAATACGTATAAGCCATACATTTGCATGTCAACATTTAAACTTTGTAAATATACACTACCAAAATGACCATTTTTGTGGAGTTCGCAAGTTTTTAACCAAGAATGTTTCTATTTTAAAACATCGAAATAATAGTGTAAAAGTCATTAAGTACAAAATTAAAGTTACTAATGTCGGCCGGAGGTGGACCAGAGAGTTTTGCTCTAAAAGAGACTTTATTTCCAGTGGCGGCGGTAACGGGTACGCGGCGCGGGAGGGGCCGGCAGTTTAGGGGCCCAGAGATTTTCTTTTTTGTTTCCGCAAGATCTAAATAATCTCTCTAATGAAGAAATCAGGGAAAAGGCAAGAGAACTTGTACATAAGTATCCTTCTGATCTATCTGACAACTTAGAAGAGCAGGTAGTTTCTTTTAAATCATTACTTTCCAAAGAAATCGCACAAAAGAAAACTATTAAACAAATTGCAAGCTTGCTAATCGAAGAAAACATGTGCCTTTCATCGAGTCTTCCAGACCTCACCACTGCTCTGCAGTTATATTTAACTCTACCCGTTACCGCAGCCACAGCTGAGCGGAGCTTCTCGAAGTTGAAGCTAATAAAATCATACTTGAGAAGTACTATGTCACAAATGCTCCTAAGTGACCTGGCAGTTTTAAGCATTGAAAATGAAGAAACTCGCAAAATAGACTTATATGAAGTAGTAGATAAATTTCTTTTGCTAAAAAAAAGAAGATTGGGAGGACCGATTGACCTTTCTATGTAAATTTTTAACGTACACTTTGTAGAACATTATAATAAAAACTGATTATTTTTAACTGACTATTATTATACTGACATTTTATAAGTGCATAGGTATATTGTTTTAAAACCTTAAATGTAAAAAATTTAAACGAAGTGTTTGAGCATTTACCTTTACTATCATAGATGGTTCCAGGTTTGGTGTGGGGGGGTGGTAAATAAAAGGGGGGCCCCAAAGCGAATCTTGCGGGGGGGGGGCTCCGTTTGCTTACCGCCGCGACTGTTTATTTCGATGGATAAAAAAAATGAAAATTTTTGCAGTATTAGATGCTTCTTTTGATTAATGCAATACAACATTTTAGTTTTTAGATTAATGTTTGGACAAATAATTATGTTAAAGACGAAAGAAACATTAGCAGAACTGAACCGTGTACTTCTAGGTTTCATTTTTTATGACGTCATATTATTTAATTCATGTTCCGTAAAACACTTTCATACATGTAATTTTTATCATTCCTTTAAGTACTTTTTGTTCAGTGATTATTTATCATTTGGTGTCATGTTAGCATTTTAGTTCATTTCTGTATGATAACTATTTTAATTTCCACAATTATTTTACTGAATGAAGTTATAAAAAATGTATAAAATGCATAATCCATTTAATTAAAGTAATAATACTGGCTTCTCAAATTTTCTTCACGCATCCGTTTTCACTCATTAGTGATTTTTGTAAAAATTAAGTCGTTTTTTTACTGTGCGAGTTTTCAGAAAAGTTCTGATAGTTTATTGAAGAATTAAATTGATTGAACAAAATTATTTATTTTCACAGGAGATGATAGTACAGTATTATGGTATTCTGATAATGTATCATGAATCATTACATAATTAAAATATTTTAAAAGAATGACATTATGCTTCAAGTTGTACTTATAATTCAAAAGCTAAGCACTTCATTAATCCTTTTCGAAAAGTGAATTAAGCAAAGTTATCTTTATTATGTATATTGTCTTTTAACAATCGTATTGTGATTAAATTTGCATAAATTGAGTAACTCAATTTGTATATAATTGTAGGCAATTAGTGGCATATTACACAGTTGGGTAGTAGAGCGAGAGGTGAGGGGAAAGTGTTATAAAAGTGCGTTGCATACGATTTAAACCGAGCAAAAATGTGACGTCATTGTTTCCGACCCACTACTCCAAATATTCAACCACCCGCTCAGTCCAATGCCGCCCTTTTGGCGCAACAATACCTAACATGCACAATTTCACTTTTATTATTATGACATTACTTTAAAATTACGTAAGAATCTTAGCATGCCACCGGAAACGAACTCGTTTACAATACTTTATGGAAACTTAACAAACGGTTTTGCAAAGATGCACATCGGATTCCTTCCATGGTTAACACATTTTATTATACGATTAATTTGGTCAAGGGCGTGTTTAATTCATAAAACATATTTAACTATTTTATATATACATTTTTTAATTTATTAAAGCATAAGTGTATTCATGATACTGATTAATGATTTAACTAATCGGTTTGTTGTTTAAATAATAATTAAAATCCATTAACCGATGTATTATATTAGTGTTCCTTGACATTTATATGCTTTAGTACCGAAATTGAGAGCTAGCTGTATACGTTTTACAAGCAATTACTGCATTTAAAAATTGATGTTATGTAATTATACATTTACATTTTTTATGATTACATACTATTATTTACTATCTGATCGTATTCTCATTTACGTACACGATCATTTATGAAGAATTTTATTAACTAAATGTAATGTAACATATTGTTAATTACTATTACTATGTAATATAAATAATAGTTATACAATAATAAAAAATATCCTTGTTATAAACGCATTACAGAATTTAGTATTACACACAAATTGTAATAATTTTCGTGAAAAATAAAAAAATAAAGCTATACATGAATGTACTTTCATATTTCCTTGAAAAATTACTAATATTAAAAGTAAAAATATACTTTACAACTTGTAAGTCAGCTTTTGAATCTGAAAATATTTTATTTTTAAAAGTACTGGCGGAATAAACAAATAGTAACGGTTTGGGAAAAAAATTATTAAAAATTAATGTATTTAAACGTTTGACAATCAAATAGGGGAGGAATACAAAATGTTTGGAACAATTTTATGAAAACTGGGTGTATAATAATTAAAAACGAAAAAATATGTAAAATCGTGTTTTTTCAGTAATCTAAATGCAAGAATAACATCTTATATGTTCTAATGTTCAAATTTTTAGTAATTATAACCCTATTAAGAATATGGCGAACGCAGTGCATAATTCCTAGAAATTATACAAGCATTTTTACACTCTTGCTAAAATTTGCATTATTTTCACATATCATGAAACAAGATTTATGCTGTTAATTTTAAAAATACGTAGCTATTAGTAACACTAAAATACGATTTTCCAAAGTGAGAAGGAACATATATTATTATTATTTATTATCGATTATAGTACAACTAGTGGTATGATTATTATCGATAATATTTTGAGTAAAATTGAGGTGGAGATTCTCCAGCTTCAATTTTACGAATAATATCATCGATAATATTAATCATACCACGTATTGTATTCGATGAAATAATATAATGAGTGAAGATTTAGATAATTTTGTCTAATTATTTATTGAGTTACTGTCACTTTCAATTTCGGATTAGCGCTTTATTTAATACCGACATATATACAGTATTGCTATTTCCTTCCTACATGTATGATTTCAACAAGTAAAGCAAGAACGTACATGGGTTATCTGAATTAAGAATTGCACTATACGTTTGAAAGTATTCGTCATAACAACCGTCAGGTTAGAAAGAAACAGAAAGTAAAGCAAACATGCCTGTTCTTAAACGCATTTCGAACTTTAACACATAAGTTACTAATGAAATTGCAGAAGTTCTAAAACAATTTCGACGAATCTAGTACAATCGTCAGTGTTTGTTTTATTGAAAAAATAATTATTTCACTTAGCATAAATGTAGGTAAATAAATTAAGTGAAAATAAAAACGCTATAGGAACTTGTTTATTAAGTAAATACTGTAAACAAGTCCTTATTTCGTTTCCAAAGATATACATATAAATAGAAAATGTAGGTACAATTTCAGGGTTTGTAATTAAATGAACTTACATTACTCGATCACTTCATATTAATTTACATACGTATACAATACAAGAAGCGAAGTACAAATAGAACTTCATTCAAATTTTTGAATCATTTCTTGAACATTTTCAAACAACGTTTGAAAATGCCTAAGAAATGCATCTTTCTTGGGAATTATAATCATAATTAATTAACTATTAATTACAAAAGCTTTATACATCAACCCTTTTTTATTCCTAAAAGTCCAAATCGTCACTACTTTCGTCCCCGTTAAACAAATTATAAGAGGTTTCACAACCACGTCGAGCATGCGCTCTCGCGACCACCATTCTGATATCACCTTTTCTGTATGCATTTGTTTTTTTCTACACTTCGCCGGAACATTGCTCCCAAGATTCTTTCCACATTTGTAGAACACTATCTTCACAATAACCATCACGCCCAATATGTTTATCGTAATAAGGTTTGGAAATACCCCAAATATTTTTGATCGCATTAAATAGACAGTGATATGGCGGAAGCCTAAGAACGCAGTGTCAGTATTACATAATAATTTCATCGGCACAAAGGATTTTTTTCTTTTTATGTGCTTTAGCTAGCCCTAAAAGGACAGTCTTCAAATCCTGATCCGCAACCAACTTTGTCCGCTTTTTTCCAAGTTCCAGTTGGCGACTTTTCAACAAGACGAGAATGGTACGATGCATTGTCCATTATTATTGAGGATGGTTCCGTTAAATTTGGTAGAAGCTGTTCTCTTAACCACTGCTCAAATAAATCCGCGTGCATACTGTCATGGTAATCGCTGGATTTAGAATTTGAAGGAAATATTAAACCGCATGTAAAATTATATACCTTTCCCTGAAGACGACTGATCAAGATTTTTTACTTATTTCGGGTTGTCGTCCTACCATGATAGTTTTGGAGACCCCCTTGCGAATACCCACGTTTCATCTAGAAACACTACTGAAAGAGGTGATGCAGATTCCATATTTTCTACATATTCTCCTAAAAATGAAACACGCGATGTTGGTCTTTTCGCAAAGTGATCTTCGGTTACAACTCTTTTTATATTTAAATCCGATGGTATTTAAAATTTTAGATGTGATAGGTCGAGATGCAGTTAGTAATTCCTTATTTGCTAGGGCACTTTGTAATGTAGTCAAGGTTACTGGCTTTTTATCAGCATACATACGGTATACTGTATCCCTGATTGTGCATTGTAATCCGTCGGGAATGTCAGTTTTTGGCTATCTACGAGATCGTTTTTTTTTTCTTTTTACCGTTTCATTAATCACATGTCTTAATGTCGGAAGACTAATTCCGCTGCTTGTTCTTTTACAGCTTCAACAGCACGTACAGGACCAACATTATCTTTTTCTTTTTTACAGTAGTTATACCTATTAATAATAAGTTCATGACACCTCCCATTTAAACAGCATTTGAAACAGGATTATGGTACAGGGTGGCCAACTAAGAATGCGAGGTACTGTATCTGGGAAACTATCCATCGTAGAGGCTTGCGCAAAAAAAAGTTATTACTAAAATACAAAAGCCTGGAAAATACTTTCAAGTTTCCGAAATGGCCACTAGGGGGCGTAACTGCAATTTTGAATCTAAAAAAGTGATGTTTCTGTGAATTCTGCTATATTAACCTAATAAAAAAATAACTAATCTTTGAAGTCGAGGATAATCTCTGAACTTTTTGTTGTCACTTTTGACGTATGTCTAAAATAAAGTGGTGGGGGTATTCAAAGGTTTCCTTAAATAACCCCTGTATCTTCGAAAGCTAATCCGATTTTAACAAACTTGGGCGCGTTGAAATGAGCTATTCTTGGGCTACATACGTTATAATATTTTAAGTTTTGTTAGTTTCACATGTCGTCGCCAGAGGGCTTTGTTCGACATTCCGACAGAATGGTTAATTTCCGCAAAAAAATTAAAAGCATTGATATGAACTTTTTTTCAAGAACAAGTAGCTAAATGATGCCTAAACAAGCTCGCGAAAACCGCATCTCGATATCTTGTTCCTAACCTAAAATATCGGCCAAAGAAAGCTTTATACGAAAATCCATTAAATTTTTATTTTTTTTTAACAATATTTTTTGGAATTGTTTCTATTATGTCAGTTGTGGCCCTAAAAAGGACCGATTTAAAGGAGGAAGGTTTTTAATGCCACCTTAAATTCTCGAAATGCTGACCATCACGCTCTATGTACTGCTGAAGCCTCTCATGAGTGGACAAAACTACAGCTTCAATTTCGTCTCTCGGTATGTTACGTATTGCGTTACAAATCCGATTTTTCCTATCTTCTCTAGTAGTAGGTTAAGTCCGAAACACGATGCGCCCCCATAAATAAAAATTAGGTCTGGCGATCGCGGAGGCCATGGAAACAGACTTCCTCTTCCAATCCACCGCTGTTGAAATACTGCATTAATATGCTCTCGCACATTAATAGCAAAATGTGTTGGGCAACCATCCAACTGCAAAAACAATTTTTACCTTGTTTCCAGAAGCACATCTTCCAACAACAACGGTAATTGATTGGCTAAAATGTCAAGAAATGCATTGCCATTTAGGGGTTGCTCGAAAAAATATGGCCCAAGAATTCTGCCTCCCAGTATGCCACACCATACATTTAAACTCCAACGTCCTTGGCGCTGAACTTCACTCAACCAATGGGGATTTTCTGCAGACCAATAATGCATATTGTGCAGATTGACTCTCTCGTCACTACTGAAGGTGGCTTCATCGGTACAAAGAATTTGAAATAAAAATTCTCTATTTTCGCCTGACATCCAATGGCAATAGTCTAACCTTCGATCAAAATCTTCCTATTTCAAGGCCTGATGCAAAACGACATGTTATGGGTGCATTCTTAAAGTAATTAAAAAAAGTTTAAACGAATACCCATATATTTTGATGGCCATTAGAACTTACCTATGGTCCTTCAAAATATTTTGAACCGTTGTCCGTGATATGCCCAACTCAGTGGATAATGCTCTTGTGCTAACATGAAGATTTCCTTCAATATATCCCAGTACACGATTAATATTTTTTTGTGTTTTTCCAATTTTTTGTCGTTGAAACGTAAGCCGAAAACTACCATTAGCTCGTAAGCTCGCCACAAATCGGGGAAAAACTCTTACATCGCAAGGACGCCGATTTGGATATCGAGCCGCGTAAACTCTTTTAACTACTGCGGCATTCTGAAGACATTCAAAATAAACCGCAAGCATATCAACAGCTTCATTATTTAAAACGCATTTTGAAAGCACAAAATTGCTCAAAGTAACGCGAAAGTATTGAAAACTATTGACAATTTGAGGTTTATGTATGCTTTGCTTAGGTATCGGTTTCCATTGCCTGCTTCTATTAATTGTATTTTTCGTATATATCCATAGTGAATATGCATTTAAACAAACAACAAATAGGCCTTTCGTATAACTTTTAGCATTGCTTACTTGTCCGTAGTAATTTCAAAAAGGGTGATTTTATTCTGGTGAATAAATTTACAAACATTTAAAACCGCAATTTCTAGGTAACCTATTCAGGGCCGAAATTGAAGCTGCAGTTTTGACTACCCATAAGAGGCCTCAGCAATGAAGAGAGTGATGGTCAGCATTTCGAGCATTTACGGGGGCATTAAAACCTTCCTCCTTTAAATCGGTCCTTTTAGGGCCACAACTTACATAATAGAAACAATTCCAGAAAAATATAGTTAAAAAGAAATAAAAATTTAAGGGATTTTCGTATAAAGTTTTCTTTGGCCGATATTTTAGGTTAGGAATAAGATATCCAGATGCGGTTTTCGCGAGCTTTTTTATGCATCATTTAGCTACTTGTTCATGAAAAAAAAGTCATACCAATGGATTTAATTTTTTGCGAAAATTAACCGTTTCTGTCGGAATGTCGAAAAAAGCTCTCTAGCGACGACATGTAAAACTAACAAAACTTAAAATATTATAACATTGGTAGCCCAAGAATAGCTCATTTCAACGCGCCTAAGTTTGTTAAAATCGGCTTAGCCGTTTCGAAGATACAGGGGGTTATTTAAGGAAACATTTGAATACCCCCCACCACTTTATTTTTAGACATACGTCAAAAAGTGCCAAACAAAAAAAGTTCAGATTATCCTCGACTTTAAAGATCAGTTCTTTTTTTATTAGGTTAATATAGCAGAATTCACTTTTTTAGATTCAAGATTGCAGTTACGCCCCCTAGCGGCCATTTCAGAAACTTGAAAATATTTTCCAGGTTTTTGTATTGACCGTTTGGTAAAAACTTTTTTTTGTGCAAGACTCTACGATGGATAGTTTCCCAGATACAGTACCTCGCATTCTTAGTTTGCCACCCTGTACAAGTACAAAGATTAAGTCACAATTCGGAACAACTCCGTTACTTTAACGATAACCACTATCCACTAACCAACCAAAAATAAATCAATAGGTCATAAGTACTGAGGAGAAACAATTAATGAGCCGCTTTCTACAAATTAGGTACATTCCTGCGTGAATCGTATTTGACTATTAAAAGAAGTTTTTATTCAGTACTTATTTGCTGAATAAACCTATGTCCGTTACGTTTTTATTTTCACTTAATTTATGTTAAGTGAAATAATTATTTTTGAATTAAACAACCACTGACGATTGTTCTAAAACTCGTCGAAAATGTTTTCTTGTGCAATGCCATTAAAAACTTGTTTGTTAGAGTTTGAAATGTGTTTAAGAAAACGCATGGTTGCTTTATTTTCTATTTCTTTCTAGCCTTACGATTGTTATGACGAATACTTTCAAACGTATACGGTAATTCTTAATTCAGATAACTAATGCACTTTCTTGCTTTACCTGTTGAAATCATACATGTAGGAAGGAAACGGCAATAGTGTATATATGTCGTTGTTAACTAAAGCGCTAATCAGAAACTGAAAATGTTAGATTTTACAAACAGTATTATAAATTATTTGTGCCTGCTTTTTACTTGTTGAGATGTGAGAGTTGATTGAGACATTGTTCTCTTGAGAAATCAAAAATTGTAGAGAATTTAGTGATTGTACAGGAAACTTCTGTATTAGCATTACAGCTCTATTCTCGTGCTTCACCTCGAAACGAATTAATTAATTCTTGCTGCCGATTTTGTTGCATATGTAAGTACGTTTTAATCGATGTCGCATTATAATGCCCAGTAATTTTCATCAGTTGTTGGTCGGGTGAATTGGCATTGGCAAGATGAGTAACTGCGGTGGGACGATAACTATGGTTAGAAAATTTCCTATTTTTGATTATTATGTTAATTCCGATTGGACAATTGTTGAACCACTCGCTATTTATTTTCCAATGTGGGTTTGTGTTAAAAAAGAAGCGATCACTGGTAACATTTTTTGATGTTCAGACATTATTTTATGGTACAACCTGACTGGACAAATCAAATTATCTTCTTTATTCGGAATTAACCACTTACTCTCGGCACAACGTTTGCTTCCTCCTTGGATCGTTTTAGAAAAAATTGGGTTATATTCAATCCTTCCTGCGGGATTTCCACTATTTGTTACAAGCCCCTTTATTACCCCTCCATGCTTGTTCTTTTGCAGCTATAATACAACACTTTTTTAGCAAACCTTCTGTAGTATTTTTGTCCTAAATTTTCTGCATTTTCCTATTTTCGTCTAGAATAAACGTCACGGCACTTAACTTTCTTTTCTCAGAGATTTCTTAAAGTGTTCTTTTGGAATCTTTGGCTTTTCTAGCTTCTTGAAATTCAATATCTTCAATAGGGTCGAATTTGATTTTGAACTCTTTAAAATACTCCTCCTAGGATTTTGCTGCGTTGTTCCTCAGTGTCTTTACTGTGGATTATTTGTCTTCAGTTTCATCTATTTTCCTCATGTTAAAAGCGTAGTCTTTCATAATATTTGCCTATTCTTTAACACGTGTACTGTCTTTTATTATAAATGATCTTGCGTTACAAAATGCAGTAAACTGGCGCCATTGTGATGTTTTATTAATTACAATATTTTTAGAACGATCTTTCTCATTATATCATCGATTTCATTATTTATACAAATTCTTTGTACAAATAACGTGTTGCTATAAAAAGGCATTTCTCATTTTGAAGGTTATGGCTAAATTATGAAGGAACGATATGCATACATTAGGTACCTAAGGTACAATACAGATAGACCTTATGTTAATCGTACTTTAATCACAAGGCGAGATTCAGGTAGGGATACCTTCAGCTCTTGCATCTAACCCTGGATGCAATGGGTACATTTATATAATCGATTCTTACAACTAAGGAGTATGGTATACGAGGTGAACAACGCGAAAAGAAAGAAATTCTGCTATAAAACTGTGGTGTGCTTAAATAATTCAACTACTTTCGTTGCATTGCAAAATAATATACAAATAGAATAGGGACGAGTAAGATGAAAACAAACTACATAAGAGGAAAAATGTGAGAAACAAAAATACTAATATTAAACCTGCCTCCGCAACATCAACTCAATGAGTTTGTGCTTAAGAACAGCGACCGAGATATCTTTCAATTCATCAGGCAGATTATTGTACATACAGTAGATTTGGTAGCAAAATTAGCGCTTAAACCGAGATGTTTGATGCGCTGGAGAAGATATACGACTTCTAAACCTAGTGTTAACATTATGTATGTCTGTTCTGAAATTGATTTTTTCATACAAGTAGGGAGGCGTTATGAACATTAAAATTTTATGGTACACCTGGCATTGAACGATTCGTCTGTTGATCATTGACAGCCACCCAGCACCTGCCAACTTGTGAGTTACACGTTCATACTTCCTTATTCTATACACGAATCTTAAACACGCATATTGTACTGTTTGTATGGGCTCGGCAGTTACATCAATTGCAGAATGATACATTTGAGACCCATAGTTAAAGTTGAACAAGACCAGTGTATCACACAATTTTAATTTAGTGCTAACATTTAAGTAACTTCTATGCGGGTATATCCGCTTGAGTTGAATATAATTTGAGGCGATATAACGCGTAATCTATTCTTTAAATCGGAAGGTGTTATCAAGCACAAAATCAAGACACAAATGGAACGCTGCAATCATTAATACTTATTTTTAAAGAGTTAGTTAGATGATCAGAAGAAATTTTCTTTCCAAATAAAATTCTTGCTGACTTATCAGCGATAGTGAATGAGCACTTAAGACATTGTAAATCAGATCTAAGTCGGAATTGATTTCATTTTCAATAACTTTCCAATCAGAGGGTTAAACGAACGGTATAATTGAATCTCATCAGCGTAAATGTGATATTTGCAATTATTGATTTGTTTTAAGAAAACAGAAGTGTAAATGGAGAATAGTAAAGGTCCAAGAATAGAGCCTTGCGGGAGACCAGGGTTTATTGACAAGGGGCTGAAGTTAGATCATTAACCATGGCAATTTGTTGCCTGCTGGACAGATAATTTTCTATTAAGGTAATTCCATCGCGCCGCAGTCCTATAAACTGTAGTATTTGCAATAATGTAGAGTGCTGGATTGTATCAAAGGATTTACTGTAGTCTAAACTTACCAGAAGAGTAATCTCACCTCTATCGTCGACAGCTAAAATATCACCCAGTACTGTAGAAAAGTTGAAATCTCTGGATTGACTTGAATTATAAAATCATAAACTCAGAAAAAATGAAACCCAAAAAACGAACTTTAACCGAAATTAACTTCTCGTCCACTTGTGATGTTTTTTGTGTAATTCATATCCGAGCTGGTAGGGTTTCAACTATTCATGGTATAAATATTATTCCACCGTAATAAAAATAGAATTAATTTTAGCAAAATTAGGATGTTTGAATCATAGATTAAAGTATTAGCATTTTTAAACCATTACTAAGAAAATTAAATATTACGATTACAGTTTGTATTGTTCACCTTTATTAGTTATGCATTTTTCATGGAATTGAATATTAAGTGTTATTAAACAAACTAGATCTGAGAATTGCGCAACCAAATAAATAATTATAATAACGAATTATTTATACTTTATAATTCCTTATATTTTTGTTACTAATTGTTTGTCACTGACACAAACTTCTATTGCAGCAATGTGAAGTTAATTTTATGTTGTAGACCCGAGCTATTACATGAATGTATGTGTTGTTGCCATGTGAACATGTAAGAATTTTATTTAAGTACTACCTCACGTAGTACGGTTACCATTACAACACATTGAGTGTATCTATGCATAGTATATGTGATATAATGGTGTTTGAAATTTTTGTCAAAAAACTGTATTTACAGTTTATTCTCGGAACAATAAAAGAAAAAAACACTCAGTACTTATTGAGCTAAAAGATTTTGATACACTGCACGCCCCAGCCGGAGTAGAAACATCCATGGAAATAATCTTAATAGCAACTATGTGTCGTTAACTAGATATCTTAGGTCATAAAACAGTAGACTGGATCTCTCTCTCTCTCTCTCTCTCTCTATATATATATATATATATATATATATATATATATATATATATATATATATATATATATAATATATCGTATATTAATAATCTATGCTTAGTCTAATGGTTATTATGACATTCTATGAGATGCTTATCCGGAAATGGTATATCCACAGCTTATGCTCAATCCAAAAAAAAACCGGTCCATGCATTACATCTCATGTTATTGATGCTGAAAGCTGTTGGTACACTGTGCGACCTTGCCACATGCTTGGGAACAATGTTAATAGTAATTATGTGTTGCTAAGTAGATGCCATAGACAATAGTAAATGCGTGCGTTTATATTGTTGGCACGTGAACATGTGAGAATCTTATTCAATCGGAATCTTACATACTATAGTTACTATTACCACACAATGAATTTATCTATGCGTGATAGTTACTGTGACGATGCGTACATGTTTAATTTTGAAGCGCTTTATGGTTGAAATTTTGAGATTTTTGTCAAAAAGGTATATTTACAGTTTATTCTGGGTACAATAAAAGAAACCCGTTAAAAATCCACCCAATACTTTCATGTGATTGAAGCTGAAAGCTTTTCGTATACCGCGCGCCCTAATGGAATGAGAAACATGCATGGTGATGATCTTAAAAGCACCTATATGTTGTCAATATGGGTATTTGAATAATATCTGAATACCATTACAATGCACTGAGTGTATCTATACATGGTGTAATAGTTACTATGAGAATACTTGTATGTTTATTCGAAAGTGTGAAATAATTTTGGAGCACTTCCGTCTTGAAATTTTGAAATTTTTATCAAAAAGTTATAACTGCAGATTGTGCTTAATCCAATAAAAGAAAACAGGTGCAAATCCACCCTGTACTTTTTGTGATTTAAGCTGACACACAGTGCGCCCCGATTAGAGGAACACATCCATGGAACAATTTTAATACTGACACCTAGTGATTGTAACTAGATGTATAGATGGGAGTAGAAACATTAGATCCGAGCTATTATGTGACCGTGCATTTGTATTGTTACCTAGTAAAGATATGTAAGATATGAAACCACGGTGCGCTCGGGCAAATCACGCATGGAAACAATTGTAAACAACATGCGTAGATGCATAGATCATAAAAGTAGCAACACTGGATACCTGAGATATTAAAGACTTGGTGCGTTTGTATTATTGCCAGATGAACATGTATGACCACTATTTAAATGATACCTTACGTACCATAGTTACCATTACAATATATTGTATGGATCTGCACACTGTGTATGATTACCAGGACATATTAAATTTTGGATCAGTTTGGGTTGTAAAGGTTTATCTACTTGTCATTTGGAGTCCAATAAAATAAACCTGGTGCAAAGCCACCCAGCAATTTCTGCATGACTGAAGCTGAAAACTTTTGACACACAGTGGTCCCCGGTAGGAGGAAAGCAACCTGATCTACGGGTACCTTACAGTATTAGCTAACAACAAAATTTATACATACAAACACTTCTCGGATGCGGTTTTCTAAGACTACAGATCCATAAGAGGTGTATAATGCTCTCCTCCAAATATTTCCATAAAAAAATTGATACTAATAAAATCTGGTGACGGCTAGGCCAACGTACACTTCCGTTTATTGAAATTACATGTTTATAGAAACGAATTATTAACTAATCTAAAATATTATGAAAATTCGCCATAATTTGGGGAATTTCGTCCAAGAATTCATTGATCTCATTTTGGGGTGTTTTAATCAATCTAATTGGTTTAAGTACAATTCATATAAGTTTAAAAAAAAAGTTTCTGGAAGCATTATCGGGTGAAATTATTTTTAATAAAAGTTAAAACGCTGTAAATACTTGTGAAGATCCTAACTCCTCCGCTAGGAGTCTTAATTGCTAGGGTTATGTAAAAGGCTATGAGGTTTCGTTAAAATAGGCCTTGTTTAAAATAATGCAACTTATGAAATACATTTCTGCACCTCCTGCTATAGTCTCAAATTTTTTCTCAGATATTTTAAATGGAACCTTACAATATTTATATCATCAGAAGGTACATAAGAATTCGCAAGAAAGAGCATGAAAACCGCAGTTCTATATTTTCACATGTTTCGGAATGAGGGATCAAAATAATCGGACAAGTAGTAATTTCAAAGTTCAAAAGTCAAGTATGCCATGATGAACAAACTTAACATTCCATTATTTTGAATATTATTGTTTTCGGTAGTTTTCGTTACACTTCATTGAGTCTTAGATTTAGTTCAAAAACAGACACCTGTGATTTACCCTTTTAGCTTAAGGTAGAATTCACATTACGTTAAATAATCTTTACTTTGTAAAATTGGTATTATAACTGGTTTATATCAGTATCAATGGATTACAAAATACAGAGTTGTTAGTTTTCCTAAACACTAAAAAATGTCAACAAACAAATAACATCATTGTCTATGCAAATGTTTTTGTTTTTAGTTGTTTAAATTATAGTTGTTTATTATTCGAAGTATGCTAAATATATCTCGAATCTCGAATATTCTCGAATGGGGAAGCAATAATCTAGATAAATTTAATGCTAACCAAACTCGGTGTTGCCTTGTGTCCGCCATAAAAGATCGATCATTTCCTGTTGTAAGTATGAATGGCTCAGTTCTTAAGTTTTCAGACTCTATTTCTCTGTTGGGTATGACTGTATCTTCAAATCTCTCATGGTTTGACCATCTTCTGTCAGCTACCAAAACAGCTTCTCGTAAAGTAGGCTTTTTGTACAGATCTAAGCAGTACTTTATCTCTCGATAACTCCTTCTGCTGTATAAGGCCCAAATTCGGCCTCATCTGGAATATAATTCTCACCTCTGGGTTAGTGCTCCCCAACACGCTCTCGATATCGTTGATCGTATTCAAAAGAGAGCGATTATGCTTATAAATGACCCGTCCTTAACTTCTCACATACAGTCCCTTGAGCATAGAAGGATGGTTTCAGTTCTTTCTTTGTATTATCGTTATTACAACGGCTATTGTGCTGCTGAAACCATCTCGGGCTATCTTTGCGAGAAACACTCGGTTCGCTCATTCACATCATCAGTATGCAGTACAAATCTCCACTTGTCGTACCAAACGGGCGCAATCCACATTTTTCTACACGGCTTCTAAACTCTGGAATGATTTCTTTAGTTCCTGCTTTCCTCTCACTTATGATATGAGAAAATTTAAGGTAGCTGTTCATAGGCATCTATTGGCAATTCATTATCCCTCTATCCATCCTCCTAACTGTTCCTGAGTGCTTTAGCACGATAGGCCAAATTTAGCCTGTTCAGGTCCACAATCATAAAAAAATATCGGCTACAATTTTGCCTCCTGAAATATTTGATACCCTTTTCGACCACACTTTTCCGGTGATTTATAAACAAGGCCTTTTAGCCATCCATAAATAAGAACCGATTGCAGTAAGGTTCGGGGACTGTGCAGACCAAGGACTGCTTCTTATGCAACTATTTGGAATTTGATATCAAGGAAACTTCTAACTTATACTGAAAAGTGTGATAATATAACCTGTGTTGTTTTTCCAATCGTACACCTTCCAGAAGTTCTGGCAAATAATTTTACAAGAAGTTTAACTAAACTTCTCCATCTAGATTTTCATCAATAAATGCAATAATATAATAATTAATGAAAGGACCGGCGGTCGCCAATTCCACACCGTACTTGAGCGTTTTATCTATAATTTGTCAATGGGCCAACTGTTTGTTCACCAGTTATGTTTTGTAAATTAACTCCCCGTCTCCATCGCTGCCTCATCTGATACGAATCGTCAATCTTCTGCATAACTTTTTTAAAACCAGGTACAATAACCGAACCACGAAAATCGGCGTATGTTAGGGTTTGATGTTTGATAAGTTGATACAGATGCAGTTGGATATATACGGGCCTGCTTCGAAACGAGCCAAAATTATTTCATGTTCTTCATGTGTCCATTGTCTGGTGGCGATCAGAATTAAATTCAGTCGAATTATACGCAAACTAATGAGTGGGTGTTTAAATACCTTTTTCCAGAAATAATTTCTTTCGGGGTATTTAATTGAGCAAACTTCAAACATAGAAAATAGACAGTACCATCTTTCATCAATTCATCGTAAGAATTGGTTTAACCGCCCCCAAAGTAATGAAAAACAGAATTAAAACTGTACCTGCGGTTATTTACATGACCTCAGAGCTTTCAAAACGGTTCAATTAAGATTCAAGTTTTTTTTTCAATTTCTTTGCAGTTTTTCCAAATAAATCAATGTGATCATACAGTTATTACGTTTTTATAAACAGCAAGGCTTCCTTTTTTTTAACGAGATCAAATTTATTAAATTCGGTTAAACGAAATCAAAGTTTTTAGGCACTTTTACCACTTGATATTCTCCTCGCGATTCACCCTTATTTGATATTCCACCGAAAAAGGTGTTTAACACTGCATTGCATTTTAGTACTTTTCTGGCACTATAGAATGCTCACATTACCGTAGTAATTGTGCCCTTTAATGGTGAAGTTAGGAACATAAAAAATATTCGCGTCAACTTTTTTTGGTCACTTTCCGACCTATAGTAGTTCTATCATCAGTGGGACATCGTCGACTTATCTGCTAACGGTTGATTAGTGTTTCTTGAAATTTTTGGAGATATACAGAATCAATCCAGATCGAGTGTAAAGATTTGAAGAAGCGGTAAAAGCAAACCTTTTAAAATGTAACAGCCCTATATTAAAGTAATCCCTAAAGAAATGTCTTATTGCTAAAAAAATTCTTTCAAAATGTCAGAGTTTACGGGACTAGAAATGACAAATTTTTTAATTTTTTTAAGTAAACTGGCCGTTTAAATAAAGCATTTAATTGAAACGCTTTTTACGCGCATGAAAGCCACTGAAAAACTATTTGATTTAAATTTCAAGCTGATTGAGGAACTAAAAATTGTATTTAAATAAAAAATTATTCTTATATAAATTAAGAGTTTAAATCAAGATATTTGACTACGATGCTGCAGTATCAATAAAAATCGTGAAAAACGCATATATACTTATTCAATATTTTGTACAAGCGTTAAAATTAGAAACTATTTAGAAATGTATTTTGACTTTGTTTTATTTTTGTTTAATGTAGTTTATGCCTGCTCAGCACCTATGTGCTATACATGACACGGTTGTATTAGATACATGACTTGGAAAGCACTGTCTGGGTTTGTACACCACTGTCTATTAAGTCTATGGGTAACTTTCGTTTGAGCCTGTTGTGAATTTGTCTTTTGCCTATACTGTAATGAACAGCTCCACTACACTGGTTAATAACATTTTCTAACTGTTCTTGCTATGTACTCATCTGTAGGAGCAATGCCTGTTTCTCGATGTAGTTGAAAACTCGACTGTGTATTTGTTATAATACGCAATACGGTATTCTGTAATACTGGAAGCTTGTTGAGATTAGTTTCGGATGTTGCACTCCAACTGCAACATTCGTATGTAAATATTGGTCTAAATATTGCTAATTTCGCATAACATTCGGATAACTTCTTATTTAAGTGAAATCTCCAGTTTAATTTTCGATCTACGTAAATACCACCGTATTTTACAGCGCTGTCTTTGAGATTCCATGGTATAGCTGTGTTATTAATAATTATATTTGGTGGGTCTTCGGGTGGACGAAGAGTAAATATGTTTGTTTCGCATTTGTCTGCATTGATTTTAAGTGCCACTTCCAAAACCAGAGGGTTAACGTGTCCACACTTTCCTGGAGTTTTTGGGCTGCCTGATTAATGTCATTGTCCTGGACGATTAACGCCGTGTCGTCGGCATTCATAGCTACACTTGCGTTTAGCGGTTCTGGAATGTCAAACATAAAAATATTAAATAATATGGGGCCAAAATGGAACCTTGTGGGGCACCAGAATTAATAGAATGTATCGTGGAAGTGTGGGTGTTAATTCTCACTTGAAATGTTCTCTCAGACAGAAAGGACTTAATGGTTAGCAACAGGTACGTGGATATGTTCAGCATTTTGAGTTTATGTATCAGTCCGTTTATACACAGCCTGTGTAATAGCTATAAAGGCTACTACGGTGTGCAATTTTATTTTCAAATCCCAACGCAGTTTTTATGGTAATATGTAAAATTTGGTGATTTGTGGAGTGACAAGTTTTAAATCCGAATTGGAATTGTGGAAGAATGTCATTTTCATCTAGGAACTTATTTAGTCTAGTCTGGATGATCCTTTCTAGGAGCTTGGACACAGTGGATAAGAGGCTAATAGGCCTGTAATGTGATGGGTTATTGTGCGGTTTGCCAGGTTAGGAAACATTAGGATTATTACATGTCTCTATAGAGTAGAAAAATACCCAATGCGTAAGATTGCAGTTATTGATTTTGAGGGTAGATTTTTAAGAAGAATATTAGGTATGAAATCCTATCTTGACGTCTTTTTAGTTTTTAGTTGTTTAAGGTGTTCCTTAACTTCAGTTGGGGATGCTGGAACCATTAGTACTATATTTGTTCCATCGATGTTGCTTATTTTTTATTATACATTACAGTTAGGGTTAATGTCATCTAAACTGCTGGCCACTGGAACTTACACATAGTGATTTTTAGGCAAAGTTTAAATATTTTCAATAGGAATGCAAATTTTTGAACGCGGCTTGCAAATTTTTGAGAGATAGTTTTTTTCGGATTAAGCTGCATGACGTATATTTATCGTAGGACCATAGGTTTATTATATACCGGGTGATCAATGAAGTCATGCAAAAAATCAAAAAGTTTGTATGAGTGAAATTTCCGCAAAAAATTTTTTTGGTCGTTACAATATGGTTCGTTCCTAAAGTAACATCAATATCTCTAGACGTTTTTGTCACTTTTTGGATTAAGGCCCTTAGGCCTTGCACACACTACTCAACATGAAATTTGGGTGGCAAAATTTTTAAAATGCTATAAATTGGCATTGCATTAACGGTTCTTGATGATTTTGCGGATTTGGAATCTTTGTTTCACGTAGATTTTCTATGGTCCAAGCATTTTATTTGAGGGTTGAAATTTACACATTATACCGGGTCGATAATAAACAAAAACGTAACGACATGAACAAGTTTATTACATTATATTCTAAAATATACAAGAATGGTTAACAACGGCCAAAATTTAAAGGTTCCTGCAATACCTAAAAAAACACGGTGTTCTGTAATAACAAAGATTAGGTATGTATGTATAGGGATACCTAGTGGTAATTGGTATTGGTAATTTTTAATAAATAAAAAAAAATTAGCCTGAAAAACATAAATTGTCTGTCCATTAATTGTTGTTTCCAATCCACTGCGTCAAAGATGGGAATTGCAACCTTGCATTTTCGGAGTTTACAATGAAATTGGGTTATTGTTGGCAACAGCGTGTTAAAAGGACGACACCATTGAAAGCAACCGGTAAATATCAATGGAAAAATGCCAATGGTCATATTTTGAAATACTTAATCTTTGGTAATAATTTACCCGAAATTAGGTACATTACTAAAAAAAAAAGAAACTATTTTTTGGTCCTCCTGCTCGACGTATTACCTCCCGACATTGATTTGGTAGAGTAGAGACAAGATTATTTATAAAATCTTGTGGAATATTCTCCCATTCTTCACGAATGTCCTTACTAAGCGTTTCAAAGATTTCAGGGGGTACATCACGTGATCTTACTTTAAGTTTTAAATAAGACCAAACGTGTTCGATGACATTAAGATCCGGAGACTTTGAGGCCAGTCCATCCTATTGATGTTCTGCGCCTGCAAAAACTCTGTGGTCCTTCGCGCTCTGTGAGGTCGAGCGTTGTCATCCACCAATAGAAATTTTGGGCCGTAATTTCGAGCAAAAGGAACAATAATAGGCTTCAAAATTTCCTCCTGATAAACAGTAACGTTAACGGTTTGGTTGGTAATGAATAGCTCGGTTTTACCATTTCTTATGATACCTTCCCACACTGTAACACCTCCGCCACCAAATGCCTCTTGTGGGGTCATATTTTCCTCCAAATATCGCTGATTTGGCTCTCTCCAAACTAACATTCGGCCATCGGAGTGAAACAAATCTTGTTTCGTCAGTAAATAAACAATGGCTCCTCTCTGCATTACCCCAATTCGCATGCCGATTTGCCCATGCCCGCCTATTCGCTCTGTGGTGTTGTAATAACCGCACACATTTTGCTCTGCGACGGGCTCTATAATTTAGAATGTTTGGCATTATGTTATGTTTTTGAAAAAAATTTTTCACCTCAAGTTGTTTTTATTTAATGTTCTTCTCACTGTTCTGTCCGAAACTCTCAGCCCAGTTTGTTGTCTTAAAGAGTCATTCAGTTTTCTAGAGTTCTTTGTTCTATTCTGCATAGTTTATCTCATTAAAATTCTTTCGGTTTTTTGGTTTATTTTTTTTTTTTGTATGTACACCCCCATGCCCATAATTATAATCACCAGTAGTTTCGACGCGACGGTCTTTCGGCTAACATTGTAAATGTACGCAATTTGTTCCTTTGACATTCCTTCGTTGAGAAGTCGAATGCAATTTTCCCTTTCTGCCGTGCTTAAACGCCTCATATTAATCAAAATTTACAAAATTATAACATTGAAATGTGTCAGATTATTTCTAAAATAATGTTAACAGTTTTTAATTCCATAGCAACAATTTTTTTTTCCCAATGCCTTCTTTGAAATTGACGCACCGCGTAGAAATTATACCCGATCATAATTATGGGCATGGGGGTGGACAAAGAACTCTGTAAAACTGAATGACTCTTTGAGACAACAAAGCGGAGTGTGAGTTTCGGACAGAATAGTGAAAAGAACATTAAATAAAAATAACTTGAGGTGAGAATTTATTTTTACAAAAACTTAAATAATGCCAAATCTCAGAGGGCGTCATACCCTACGTTTTTGTTCATTATCGACCCGGTATAATGTGTAAATTTCAACCCTCAAATAAAATGCTTAGATCATAGAAAATCTAGGTGAAACAAGGATTCCAAATCCGCAAAAATCATCAAGAACCGTCAATGCAATGTCAAGTTATAGCATTTTAAAAATTTTGCTACCCAAATTTTATGTTGAGTAGTGTGTGCAAGGCCTAAGGGCCTTAATCCAGAAACTGACAAAAACGTCTAGAGATATTGATGTTACCTTAGTAACGAACCATATTGCAACGACCAAAAAAATTTTTTGCGGAAATTTCTCTCATACAAACTTTTTGATTTTTTGCATGACTTCATGGATCATCACCCCGTATATAATAAACCTATGGTCCTACGATAAATATACGTCATGCAGCTTAATCCGAAAAAAACTAGCTCTTAAAATTTGCAAGCCGCGTTCAAAAATTTGCATTCCTATTGAAAATATTTAACTTTAAATTTTGTCTAAAAATCACTATGTGTAAGTTCGAGTGGCCAGCAGCTTATATGATTTCCACTGTATGTAGTAATGAAGCAGAGATTTCGCATTTGTCTGCATATGTACCAGCATTTGTTCTAAATGGTGGTAAGGTCGTGGGTTGCTTTAAGATCTTTTCCGTAGCTCTCCACATATTGGGATCTTCAGGGTTGAGCGATTATATGTGCTAGTTGTATGAATCTATTCTAAATTGATCTAATTCGTTCTTAACTCGTCGCATTAATCTGTTGAGATGAGCTTTAATTGCAGGATCTCTAGTTCTTTGCCGTAATCTACGCGTGCTGTGTTTTTCATGAATCAAGTTTTGAATATTTGTTGGGAGAATTTGATTACTTCAAGCTTTTTGAGATCTGAAAGGTATAGTGCATTACTTAATTGCCACAACAGCTGCATCCTTGAAGCATTTTATCGCATTATCAATGTCGTTTTCAGATTTAAAATTCGTTTGGCATTATATTTGGTTAGTTATTATTGTTCGGAAATGTTTCCAGTTAATAGGCCCATTTATTAATCTAGGAAGTTTGGGATAGTAATATGGAGAACTATTAAGGATAACCACTATTGACAAATGATCCGAATCGAGTTTAGTTAAGACGGATTGACTTATTTGTAAGGTCATGTTTTATACGTGGAGTTTTATTATGTAATTATCTAAATCTGCTAGTAGTCTTATAGTATGTATGTATTTATACGGGAATGTTGAGTGGAGACTCCAGATTTTTATAAAAATGTTTTATATTTAAAAAATGGATAACAGTAGCTATGGTTGCCCTTTTCATGTGAATTTCATAGAATGCATGAATATGTAAAATGTAAAAATTTACAACTAATGAATTTCAGATGACTTTTAGTGCTTAGATAATTATCTCCGTTTTTATAAAGGTAACAGTTTAAAAACGCCTACTAAATTATATCAATTACTTAACTAATTTAGAGTTTATTTATGCGTAATGCTCCAATTAGTAACTGTAGCATCTCAAGCACAACTTTAAAAACTCATGGTTGGTTTATGCCCTACCGACATTCTTACATAATCAACATTCGATTTCGGATTTAACATTGCGTGAAAAGTCGACCTGATTACGCGGTCTTTGATTTTTGTCGCCAAATAGTCTATTCATCACTATTTAGCATACATACAATAGAGCATTGCGTATGCATACTCTTATGCAATTGTATGACATGGTAAAAGTACTTTAATAAACATTAGTGTGACTTATAATGGAATATTCTAATTATGTTAACTTCAATGATACGTATTAACAATTATTAGTGTAAATAGGCTAATTGATATTGAATGTAATTAGATTCTGAACTGCAGTGTTGTATATATACTTTGTATTGTTCGTAAATTGTAGTTCTTCATAATGTACACCCTATAAATGTCCGTATAAAATAAAGGTAAATGTAATAAAACAATTACCACAGAAATGAAAGTGGGAAAATCTTTTCAACGATCATGAAAGAGAAAACAGGGATTTTAAATCTACTTTAAAACTGACGTTTATATGATAATTAAAACTAAGTTTATTACTATACTCATTCTTTCTTTGTATCTATCCATACAAGAGGAACTCAATTTAAGACTGTAATGAACGTAGTTGTATTTTTATAAAGTTACATAAATTCACAAAAGCTAAATAGTTTCAGAAGACCTTAATGGTTTGATAACTAATAAAGTAACACTTCAACTCCTAAGCACGTACCTAGCTAAATGTGCGCTTAATTTAATTAGTTCTAAAATTGTTAAATCCTCACTTGCTGATTATTCACTTTTCTTTACATTGATTTTATAACTATGACATTTTTTAATGAATTATTTGCATAATAAACGCTTATTACAGTTAATGTGACGTTTCAAATATGAAACACCAGTTTTATTTTGACACTTCCGTCAAATCATCTGATTTAAATTTATTTATTGTATAATTCTACACTAGTGAAGCTAAAAAAAGTTACAAAAATCTACATGTTAATTGTTGATTTGAAATCAAATAAATTGTAGCGAAACATCTCAAAACGATTAAAATCTATTAAGTTACCGCTTTAAAAATTTAAAATCTTGTTTATTTCCATAAAATTTTAATAAACTCACCAATACATTCTCTTTATGCAAGGGGAAATGTAATTTTGAATATTTTTACCGTATTTTATATTAGCAGTAGTTACAAAATATATATTGAAAAATTTTTATACACCAAACCTACACGTAAACTAACGTTATTTATAAGAATAGACAATTTATCACTAATAGAATGAAAATGTGAATATGTATTGATTACCGAAAAATTTTTTACAAATTCCTTACACCTGTTTTAAAAACGTATACCTCATTTAAGACAAATTTTATTTTATTTATGACGGTTAAAATGAATTTTAAAATCTCATAAAATTAATTTATCGAAAATTAATTACAATTTAAAATTTCTTACACATTTTTGAATGAAAACCCCGCTGATATACATGAATTTTATAAACAAAATTAAACGCTAATAAATTTTTTTTTGTTACAGTCATTCTTTGGAAGATCCTACAACAACTTAAGCTCTATTTCGGAGTGCAAAAATAACGGTGAATGTGTAATAAATAAGAAGAACCGAACAGCTTGTAAAGCATGTAGATTACGCAAGTGTCTTCTAGTTGGTATGTCTAAAAGCGGATCTCGCTACGGCCGGCGCTCGAATTGGTTTAAAATACACTGCTTACTTCAAGAACAACAACAGCAGCAACAGAACCACCATCAACAACCACCCAACAGCGGTATGCCCGGATTAAAGCCACCAATAAAATCACCCCACAATCATCAAAACATCAGCATGGGTTTACTAGGTTCTCAACCATTCCCACCGCCGCTTCTACATTTACCACGAACGAAAGAAGAACTGATGCTTTTAGGATTTGACGAATACAAACACGCGGCATCTCCGTCAGTGAGTTCGCCCGAATCACATAACTCAGACTCCTCCGTTGAATTAAGTGATGCTAGACGGACTTTACCTTTATTCCCTGGATTACTACCTCCCACATTTTTACCACCACCTGGTTTGCTCTTTCCTCCAGGATATCCACCGTTTTACGCTGGTCTTTTACAACCCGCTAATAATAATAATCGACTTATGCGTAATCACAATCCCGGAGTGGATGCGTTTAATAAACGAGTATTTTTGGATGCAGTTTTACAATCACAAAGATCACCGACGCCTGAAGAACCGGAACCTGTAATACCAGCTGTCTCACCAATACAAGAAGATCCAATAGATTTAAGTATGAAAGGTACAAGTGATCGTGGATCATCCCCTAGTCCTAGCGATAGATCCGGATCTGAAAGAACGGAAAGGGGTGCTGGGAGTGACGCGGATGAGGAAAGTGATTGCGATTCTGAAAGTGAAATGAGACGGATAAAAATTTTAAGACCGACACCTCTCGATTTAACAACTAAGGTGTGATGTATTAGTTGATATAATGATCTCGCCAATGTGTTCCATTAGAGTACCTTGTGCGTTAAATTCCTAAAGTTCTTTTATGAATCAGAGCGCAATTATCCGTAAAAGTTAGATAAAGCGAAGATCAAAGTTAATTGTTCACCATTGTTTGAAAATTGAAGCGGTAGACAATAATATTTCTACGCCCATTATTAAAGATCTAGATCGATTTATCGTGGGAAACTCCGTTACATGTATTGAAAGTATTGAATTTCATACCGACCAGAATTATTAATTTACTTTACTTGAAAATGCCGGAAGAGTAAGGGCACAAATTAATTAATTCTTTAGCTCCAGGCGCTATTTATACGTTATAATAAAAAGTGAATGATTTTAATTGAAATGGAGCATGAATTTTCTTTTACTGTCAGTTAAATAACTGACTAGATGAATGCCTACATCAAACTTTAGTTATGATTACAGCAAATGGAACTTCAAATATGCTTTCATAGAATGATTATGTTACCATAAATCTATTTAAGATGTAGGGTTAAAACATCGCAGGTACTCTTAATTTAAAAGTTTATCAACGAAAACTGAGCGTATTTATATAAGGTTTGTGCATGTTATTTTACATGTTAATTATTTTTGTAGATATACTTATAACAGTCTTTTATAACAAATCTGTCAATATTTGTTATTCTATTCTTAATTGTGAATTATAAGGCCAGTATCTTGTAAATGAATAGTGTGCTTCCTTTTTGAGTTGGCTACGCTACTAAATAAACCCAAATAATTTATTCAAATTTTGGAGCAGTTCTAGTCTAAACTTAAACATTTTGAACATTTTTCTTATATCATAGTGAAGTGGCGTAGACAAACCTCGTTTTATTAATGTGAAGTAGTGCAATGTTAAATATTTTTACTTATTGTCATCAACTCATTTATCAATACCTTGGTCAGTACAATTAAACGCAGTTGCATTAAAATCTTAAATTATAACAATTTTGTAAATTAGGTGATGCAGCTACTCCTAATTATTATTATTATTATTATTATATAAATTATTTGAGGGCATTTTATATTATTTGTAAATATATTATTGTTTTTTTTTTTGTTAATACAGTCATTGTGTTTGAATGTATGGGGAAAAAAGTTTTTTAACGTCCATCAGGGACTTAGGCCAGTTGATTGTGAATACATGCTGCACGTAATTTCGTGTAGATCCAATAAGATGTGTTAAAAAAAATAAATTAAAAATTCTCTCTTTATTGAAGTTTTATTACTACGAAAAAATGTTCTCTGAACATACTCTTATTTAATTTATTTATGACTAATGTAAGTTGCACTAACCCTTTTCCTCGCGTTCAGTATGGTCTTAACTACATGAATTGTAGGTACATGGAGGCAATAAAAATAAGCCATAGAACACAGCAAAAAAATCGTATTTTTTTATTATCTTTAATGTACAATAAAGTACTTGAATTTCAGTAAAATATGAATAGGATTCGGACGAAAAAATTTCTCAAAGGAGTTACCAAAATGCTAATACTTTTTATTAATTTAGTGTAAATAATAAGATATTATTTTGTATTCGAAATATACTATCCACACAGTTTTCAGTAAACCATTTACAAAAATAATGTTAGCCATTAATATTGCAATAAAAAGAAAATTTAACACGAGATGTGAAACCAGTAATAAATGTGTAGTTAGTCTCTGATTTTATACTATTAGGGCCTTATAAAAGAAAATATAGTTTATTGGTACCCTTGAAAGTGGGCTACCATTTAAATGAAATTAATTAAATTAAATATAACATACCCAAACGTTTGTTCTAATAATTCAAATCATGATGATATCAGCAAATGTACTAGAAAAATACATTTCTTCACAAAAAAATTCTATTTAAATTTATTTTAATCAAATACTGTGGTTTCATCTACGTTTGTCAAATATAAAAATCAAGGCAAGTTAATTGGTTTTCCGTACTTACATAAGATTTCTAACGCTTATTTAGTTTCATATTTTATACTATAAAAGGGAAACTTATCTAAAATTGAATTATCTTTAAAATAGTGCTACGAGAGTTGCTATTTATGTATTGAGAATAGAAAGAATGAACAAATGAATTTGATGAAAAATATTTTGATTGCTTTTCAAAATAATCGCCTTTAAGATTTATACACTTTTGCATGCGATTGAACCACTCTTCAAAGCACTTTGTCCAGTCAGAAGATGGCAGCTCTAAAACTTGCGTTTTGAAGGCCTCAACTACTTCTTCGGGCGATGAAAATCGTTGTCCACACAGTTTATCTTTAACTAGTGGGAACAAGAAGAAGTCATTGGGTGCCAAGTCGGGGCTGTAAGGCGGATGACCCATCATTTGTGTGTCCAAATACACGTTTGTTGCGTGTGATGTGTGTGAGCTGGCATTGTCGTGATGCAAAATGATTCGTCGTTTTGGGTTGGTTTCTCTCAATTTACTGAAAACTTCAGGCAAACAAATGGTCGTATACCACGCTGAATTAACGGTATTTTCATTTTCGAGAGCCACAGTTACCACAGGACCGGTTTTCGTGAAGAAAAACACCACCATTTGCTTCTTAACGCTTCGAGAACGAACAACTTTTGTTGGCTTTGCTTCACATTGAAACAACCAAACTGTGGACTGGCCTTTTCTTTCTGGCTCGTACGCATAAATCCACGACTCGTCACCTGTGACTATGTTGTATACCCCTTTGGATGCACCACAGCTGTATTTTGAAATCATTTTACGGCACCAATCGACACGAGCATTTTTTTGAGCATCTGTCAACAAATGTGGAATCCAACGTGCACACAGCTTCCGAACACACAAATGTTCGTGCAAAATCTTATGTATGCTGGTCATACTAATGCTTAAACATCTCTCGATTTCGTGATATGTCACATGACGATCTTCTTCAATTAGTTTTCACGCAGCATCGATATTTTCCGGCACAACGACTGATTTTGGACGACCTTCTTTAACTTCATCCGTGAGCGAACTACGTCCACGTTTGAATTCAGTGTACCAGCGATATACAGTGGCTGTGGATGGCGCTTCATCGCCAAAAGTTGAATTCAGTTGATTGATGCATTGTTCTTGAGTTAGACCTCGTCGAAAGTCATAATAAATCATAGCTCAAAAATTTTCACGAGTTAATTCCATATTTTGGCTGAGATGAAATTTTCAACTTACTGTAAACAACACAAATAGTCCCCGTACGACAAAACGTTCTGAGTACGTATAACCTCAAAAATGTCAAACTTTAAGATGACAGTGACAAATTTCACCTGGCAATACCAGTGTTGCCAATTCTTAATACATAAATAGTGTCCCTCGTAATAGGGTTGGTTATAAGTTGAGAGCTGGTATAGGCGAAAGTTATTTTATGAATTTATTATCCTTAGTAATGGTTTATTCGCTTATTTCAATATAGTTAGCAGCTTTCGAGATGTTGACAAAACGTAGTTTAGTGCCTTCTATAAAACACTTTTATTTGTAAAATTTGATAGAAAGACATATTTTACAAGTAAATCTAAGTATAGAAACTCGAAAATGTACATGAACACAAACCACTAACATAACATCTGGGAATAAATATTCGACAGACATCCAATGCGTCACAGAAAATTGCATAGCACAAGCAACTTACTTTCAAGATCTGCAAAACTAAATTGGGGTCTAAGTTCAGATGCATTAAAAACAACATATAAAGGAGCCGTTCTACTTGTATTGTCACATGCAACTCCCGTGTGGTTGCAATAATAAAGACAAAACAAAATTTGAATAGGTTCATGTAATATTAAACAACAGAATAACCAAAGCACACAAAAAGTATCTTACCAAGCGTCTTGCATTCTAGCTGGTACTACCCCCATCATACTTAAAGTGGAAGATATGACGGAATTGCATGTTTCAATAGCGAACATTATAAAATAATAGTGATAATAATAAAGCAAAAGCCAAAGACAATACAAAATATTAATAGAAGGTGGGAATATCGATAGAGATTGAGTATTAAAGGTGGAAAAATTAAACAACGCTTTCCAACAGACTTTGAGTAAAACCTTCACACTCTGAAAACCAGTGTACATTTTAAATGGGCACGGGAGCATAGAGAGTTACTTGCAGTCAGATGATAGACATATACTTTTCCATTATGATCTTTTGGGAAAAGATAGATAAGTGGCGATTCATATCATCGAAGGCAATAACGACACCTGTCCAAAAGTAGACAAGTTTTAGTGTCTAACCGTCTCAACACTTCGTGATATTTGTAACTGCAATATATTTTAACTACCTTTAAAAGTTAATGTATTGTAGATTAAAATAATGAAATGCAATAAGTTGTTTACTTGCATGTAATATGGTAAAATAGACCATGACCAAATAAATCATAAAAACATAACGACACAAACGCACGCACACACAACCACGAATGCACGCACACACAACCACTACGAATCACACACACACACACATACACACATCCATCACACACATACTACACATACACATACACATACATACACATACACACAATACACATCACATACATAAACACATACACATACACACATACACACATACACAAACACAACTACACACATACACACATACACATATAACACATACACACACTACACATAACACACATACTTACACATATACACATACACAACATACACATAACACATACACAACACATACACACATAACACATACACACATACACAACATACACACATACACATAATCATATACACATACACAATACACACTACATACACTAATACACATACACACATATACATACACAATACTACATACTAATACACACATACACATAATACAAACATACATACACACTACATAACACATACACACATAACACATACATACACACATACACTAACATTCATTACATACACATACACATACACTAATACACACATACTACATACACATACACATACATACACACATACACTACATAACATACACACATACACACATACACATATACACATACACACAATACACACATACACATATACACATATCATACACATACACTACATAACACATACACACATACACATCAACACACACACTACAACACATACACAACATACACACATACACATAACACATACACACATACACATACACACATACACACATACACAATACACATACACACATTACAACACATACACATACACACATACACACATACACACATACACAATACACATACACACTATACACATACACATACAACTACACACATACACACATACACATACAACATATACACATACACACATACACATACACACATACACATAACACATACACACAACATACACTACACACAACACACATACACACATCACACAACAACACACATACACACATACATACATACACACATACACACATACACACATACACACATACACACATACACACATACGCACATACGCACATACACACATACACCACATACACTCACGAAGACATATGCACCAACACACACACTCACTAACACATACGCACCAACGCACACACCCACGCACATATACACACTCACAAGCACGCACGCAGGCACACCGGCAAGGATACATATTTAGGTCGACAGTGCCAATACATTTTTTTTGTGGGAATGTTTATGTAGCCGTTCCAATATATCTTTATATACTTGGAATTCATTTACTATATCCGATTTGTGCAATTATCTTTCTTGTACCTAATTTATAAATATAACAGCCGGTTTTATTCAAGCAGGTTCTTTCGAAGAATCTGTACACAGGATTCTTTTTTCATTATTTGTATGGGGATCTAGGAAACCATAAGAGTTACACATTTGCTTAAATGGAGAAGGATTTGCTGCTTTAGGAGGTTAATCTAGATACGCTTTTGTTGATTTAAAAAAATGCATTACTTACTGTATATTTGTCAAAAGTAAAATTCTCAAATCGTTTCAGCGCTTTAATTCGTTTATTTCTAAAGATAAATACAAATTGTTTAAATACAACTTGTAGATAATGTTGGGCTGAATAACGTCACCGTACTAGTTCTTAATTTTGCTTAGCATTTTGAAGTTATGAAGCAAAGTTGAATTTTTTTTAATAGTGCATTTTTTCTGATCGTAATGATGTAAGGGTTGTATCACTTATTTTAATAAATAAAAGCACAATATACGTTTTTCTATTATTAGGTTTAACAAAAATCATATCTTGCCATGGAAAACAAAAGAAATTTATGAAATGTCCACCATTATTATCGACACACATGCAACACATTTTCAACACGGGGTTAACAGATTTCCTAATTTTACGCCCATCTAATCTGTTAAACGCATTAATAACAGCATACTGTAGCTCCTGGTGGGTTGCGCATGATCGCACATATACAAGATCTTTTATTACTCCAAACACAAAAAAGTCTAAAGGTGAAACATCAGGGGAACGTGGACAACATAAAACAGGACCACTTCTGCCTATTCACAAATTTGGAAAAAATGCAATCTAAATATCTTTTAACTTGCGCCTGATAGTGTGGTGGGGCAACGTCGTGTTGATACCACTGTATGTTAGCACGGGTTTGTAAGTTTATTTCATCTAGGATATTGTTAAAATCTTCTCTAAGAAATTGCAAATATCGATTTCTAGTTAGACCCATTAAAAATAAATGGTCTAACAAGCTGAGAACTAATAACACCGCACCATAAATTGAAGCCAAACTTAATCTGAGGTCGTCTTTCTTGTAAACGGTGATTTGCTTGGGTTCACAGGTGTTCATTATGGCGATTAAACACACCACAGTTTGTAAAATGTGTTTCGCCGGTTCATAAAATCTGCATCGGAAAGTTGTTATTTTCATGGCACATATTTATGAACCAATCAGAAAAATTTAATCTTCTTTCATCGTCACCAGTGCAAAGTTTGTCCAACTGAATATTTATAAGGATGGTATCTATGTTTTGCTCAAGTTCTTACAACTGTGCGTTGTAAGATTGCGGCGTCTAGTACAATTTGCCGTGTTGATCATGGATTTTGATTAACAACAGCTAGAACATTTATCTGCACTGTTTTCATCAACATTACCCCTATTTCTGGGCTTCACAAAACCCCCAAACTCTTTTAAATTGTTGTATAATTTCTTAAAGGTGTCTAAAGATGGTTGAGGGCCGTCAAAATGCAATAAAAGATAGCATTGGGCAGCTCGTTGACTGGTTCTGTTACAAATGATGTAACATTTGATCATATCAAATTTCTCGAAATGTTCGTACACCATAATTAATTGTCTAATGCAACTCCACACTGACAAAACCGATAAGAATTACACTAACGAACTTGAAGATAAACAACGCTTCAGTTGCTTTACTTTTGTTTTCCATGGCAAGATAGGATTTTTGTTAAACTTAATAATACAAGAACGTGTATTGTGCTTTTATTTATTAAAATAAGTGATAAACCCTTACATCATTACGATCAGAAAAAATGCACTATTAAAATATGTCATAACCAACTACGGTCTCCATTTAAAAAAAATTCAACTTTGCTTCATAACTAAAAAATGCTAAGCAAAATTTAAAAAAACTAGTACGGGACTTTATTCTGCACAATTTGTATTTAAACAATTTTTATCTATCTTTAGGAATAAACGAATTAAAGCGATGAAACGATTTTAGAAAATTTTACTTTTGTACAAATATCTAGTAAGCCATGCATTTTCATAAATCAACAAAAGCGTATCTGGATTAGTCTTCTAAATAAGCAAATCTTTCCTCATTTAAGCAAATGTGTAACTCGTATGGTTTCCTAGATCATACAAATAATGAAAAAAAACTCACTGTACCTATATATATATATATATATATATATATATATATATATATATATATATATATCATACATATAAAGAATAAATGTAAGTTTGAATTTCCCGCTAGTTAATGTATAAGTAACTTCTGATTGTTTAGAACATGAGACCCAAATATACTAATGTTTACAATAAACAAAAGTTTTTTTTAAATATAACAAATAAATTTGCTTTCCGTTCCTTGATTCAAATTTAAAAAAATATTATATGTATGCAGATTATATAATGAAATTTTTTTTTAATCTCAATGCTCCGGAGGTGCAATGAATTAACCAATGTTAATTTGAATTCAAGTTGTCTGTATCGTAATACTGTTTACAACACTTTACAAGTAAATAAAAAACCTACCTCTAGCAGTCAAAAACTCGCATGCCTTGCAGCGCCACTGGACATGTTGACTTTTTGTTGAATGCGACAATTTGGAGCTGCTATTTCGTCCAACTTCAATGTAAGGAATAGCAGTTTTATTGAAAGTCAGAATTCACCTTTAAGTTATTAATTTTTTTGACGGTTATAGGCGAATGTGGAACCTTCCATTTTAAAATTACAAATTTTTGATGATTACACAGGTAAATTAACTTGGAAAATCTTAACAACTAATGAGACCTTTACAGGATGTAACAATCGACTATGCACCCTTTCTGATTCTTTCAGTTGGTTTGGTTTATTTCTGAAGTAAATAAGCGAATATATTTGTTTTTCACGACGATGAAATATTTTTATTTCCACACAACAGCTTCATAAGATGAGACACATTAACACAAAAAACTCTTCTACTGAAATTAATCCAGTACAATCCGTAATTATATACTCGAACACAAAAAACGGATTTCTATTGGAATTAATCCACTACAAACTTTCCAACTAATTATCTACATGTACGTATAATTAATTAATAATCGATAGTTTTAAAACTTAGCTTTAGACCGGCACTAAAATCATAAATTATAACCGTATTTTTAAATTTTTATGTGAACAGCCACATCTGACACTCTCAAGTGTTTATGCAGAACTCCACGTCAAATTTCACCCCACTTGATTGTGAGATTCAATAAATTTAACAAAGTTAAATTTACCACCAAATCTAAGAAGTACCATTGGTCCACCTTTCTTAAAAGTTTAAAGTGCAACTAACCCTGCTCTAATTTTTCTTATCAGTAAAAGAATGTGTATATAGTTCCGTCCTTTAACTTTTTTAAAATTTAAGCTATAAAAAAACTAATTATATTTTTGGAAAGCTGGAATAATTTCCAATATGCCATAATTTGAAAATTTCTTCTACATGTAAAATTGACCAAGATAACACCCATTTTTTCACTAATTAACAACTTTTATTTTTTTCACCTATTAATTACAATGCTCTTAAATCTAAATTTCATAACTAACTGAATTTATTTACATGAGTTCTCTGTTAAATGCAATTAAAACATGTCAGCCATGTTGGAAATGTTTGATCTTTGTTGTTTTTTTTATGATAACACCTTAATCAACTGTTTTCAGTAGCACTATCCTTTTGTGATACAGTTTTATATGGGCAGGGTAGGAAATATTACCACATGGTTACAACACTCAACAGGTTAAATGAACCTTATTAACAAATCGGTACGAACAACTTAATGATTGAATAACTGGTATGAAGCCATTTCAAATTACAATTGCACTTAATTTGGTCAGTGTACGTTGACATATAACTAGGATCGATGCAGTCCCGGTGAGCAAACTCTTTACTCGCAAAACAGCTTTATAAAAAAATGTAATTTAATAAATAAACATTTTGAAAGTCGTTACACAGCAGTGATAGGTTTTATTTGTATTTACATTTATTTCCCCATACTTGTTTATATTGTACTACTTGTGAATTCGGACTTCTGAGTCGTATGTCATGATTATTAGATTATTATTCAACAATATATCTACAGGGTGTTTCAAAAAACGTTCCGCTAATTTCTAGGTTATATAGCATATTAAAAGGTAACGTTAGTTTGGTTAATAAATACGTGTCCGAAAATGTCTCCTTAAGTAGATACAACCCTGTAAAAGTAGCCCCAAATATCCTCTTTTTTATTAAAACGGTTTAAGATGTTTAAATGAAATTTAGACCACAAATACCTTTGATTAGGTCGTAAAAGATAGTGTTGACAAATTTTTAATATTTTCTATAGGAGCGTTGTTAGGGGGGGGGGGGGGTTGACACTTGTTTTAACCAGAACTTTTTTTTACGGGGATATTTTTAATTTTTTGGGCAAAAATAGTATTTTTTAAACAATTTTTCACTAAAAAGATACTCTGGTTGAAAGTCAAAAAAATTACTAGTTTTGGAGTTATAATAAACTATTTTAAAATCAAACAATTAATAATTTTCATGCACGAACTACCTCAGGGAATAATGATTGTTTCAGCAACAACTATGAGGTAAAAATATTGTAAATTATTTAGAACTTAAAACACGCAGAAAAAAAAATTAACAAGTACGGGTTTTTACATTAAATGTTCGAAATGCCCACCATTTTCACGAATACATAATCGTAAACGTTTTTCTAGTGAAAACATAATCGTTTCGACTGGCCGTGGTTCTTGAATTAACATTCTTAAATTATTTTCAACTCTCGCTTGAAGTTCTTCAATGGAATTTATTTTGCTTGAATGTACTTTTTCTTTAACTAAACTTCACACATCAAAATCCAAGGGATTTAGGTCAAGGGACCTTAGTGGCCAGTGGATAGGAGCATCATCACCTCGACCAATCCAACGATTTGGAAAATGTTCGTTGAGCCATCTTCTAGCTCGTCTGCTGAAATGAGGTGGCCATCATGTTTCTTCGTAGATCAAGAGGCAAATCTTCTAATAGCAAAAATAAACGATTATCCAAAAATTCATAGTAAACATCACCATTTAAATTTCCATCAAAAAATCACGGTTCTGTCTCATTCTTCCTTATAATAATTCTCAAAGGTCTCTTCTCAATAAAAGATCTTCAGGCAACAGATCTTGTACTTGCCTGTAGTGAAACGAGACCAATAATTGTTCTTTTAATACACGATGTACACTAGAAATGCTTGCGTTACTTACCCTTGCCACATTTCTTACACTTATCGTAGGATCCGTAACGACTAGATTTAAAATATTTCCTTCTGTTTGAGGAATTCGTGTCAGTACTATAGCTATGGCACTTCTAACGCACTTTTGTCCCCAGAAAAGTAAGTAGATTTGAAAAAGTCACTAGATTTGTTTTCAAGCTCAAGGTTGCTCACCCCCCACTTCTAACGCGCTTTTGTCACTACAAAAAAAAACTAGATTTAAGAAAGTCGCTAGATTGGCTTTCAAGGTCACGTATAGCTAGACGGATCCTAACTTACCGTGCACGCACGCGTCCCCCGCTTCAAAGTTTATTCAAGGTCACCAAGCAATTCTTGGAATTTGGCTAAGTCAAGATCACGTGTTAATTCGTATGTAAGGGTATCGTATTACAGTGGTCAAGTTGATTGGTTGTGTGGGGGAGTTTGGCTCACGTAGTAGGAAATTTTCAAAGTTACGTTGTTTAAGCAATTCTTAGAATCAAAGTTCTGGTTGAATTGAGTCAAGCTCATGCAGGGGTATCCGATCTTATTCGATCTTATCCTACCTTATCCGACCTTATCCGAACTTATCTGACCCTACCCGACTTTATCAGATCTTATCCGATCACACCCTTCAAGGCCAAATGCTGCGAAATAAGCGTTCCTAATCAACGAATTTTATAACTGGCTTTGCGTGGGTATCAGCAGAGGCAATTCTGAGAAATATAAACAGTTCGTGGTAACATGGATGAATGCTATACCTTATCCGATCCTACCCGATCATATCCGATCATACCCGATCTGGGTCGATCATATCCGATCCTATCTAATCCTATGCAATGCTACCGATCATATCCGATCATGCCCGATCTTAAACGATCTTATCCAATCGTACCCGTGCTTATCCGATCCTACCCGATCTTACCCGATCTACCCGATCTTAGCATTGTTTACAACAAAATTATATGATATGGTAAAATTAAATATTTATGCTTTAATTCATTAAAATTTGTGAAAAAACGTTATAGGAAATAAATGCAAATGAGGAAAATGGTTGAAGCTCTTATAATTGCTATTGAGTTATTTATAGCTGTTAAGCCCCTTGGGAGTCAAAGACGCTACACTGAGGTCCAAGGTTAATAGTGCGAAGCGCGAGTAAGTCTTCCGTCAAGTGACGGCTTTCCAGAGGAAATTCCATGGGCTATGTATTAGCTAATCACCCAGTATAGATAGGTTCCCTAGGGAACATTTAGGCATCGAATGTATCTATCAACCGAGCGCCACAGGCGTAGCGCAAACGCCTGCTCTCTACATTTGGGTTAGCCCTAGGACAGACCTACCCCTTCAACCGATGTAATGTTGTTTTATTAAATTTTAATGAACAAAACAATAATTGATCTGCCAGTGCAAATAAATTAAAAAAAATTAAAACATACCTTTCAGATAAATAATAATAATCCTCAAGTTAATCCCAAAGGCAAACCACTCACTCGCGTCACCATTGTACATAACCGAAGAGACAAACGAAAAACTTCACTCACTCCGTCACCACGTTAGTGTTTCTTTTCCGAACCGACTAAATGCCTTAATAAAAATTGTTTAAGCTTATATGTAACTAAATTTGTTAACCTTAACAAAAAATTGTGAGCAATTGGAAAGGAAAAATGAAACACCTGCATAAAGTAATGTAGCGTAATCTATAAAGAAAGTCTAAAATTGCAATCTATGTCTAGACTTACATACATAATATTATTTTAAAATTATTCGACCGCTTCATAAGGAAATAACAGTGTTTCTCTCTCTCAGCAACATGAGCAGACCTTATAATAAGAGTTCCTTTGGTACTGGCTGTGACTCAAAAACTTTTTCTATTTCACTCACATACATACATACACAATTTAAATAAAATATATAATGTATAATATGTATAATAAAACGTATAATATTTGTTAAAAATTGTTAAAGATATAAACGAAAAAAAATTGTTTACAACATCTTTAACAATTTTTAACAAATATTACTACTGACGAAGATAACTGTAAGTGTTATCGAAACGTTTAGATTGTATAATTTAAAATACACCATTAAAAACCCCAGAAAAGATAAGTATTTTATTATGAGTGTTAATGGTGAAAGTTTACATTTTCACAATACATACACACTATCTACCTCACTTATCCCTAGCGTAAAAAACATTAAGTCAGCATTTTCTTTTATATGAAACAATATCTGTACTTAAATATTATTATTAATTTTATTAAATACATAAATAACAAATTTACCTCAGTAGAATTTGAACCTGCGACCTGTACTTTGTTAGATGACCGCGCTAACCATCTGCGACATCGAGATACAAGCCCCAATCGATGTAAACTTTGTCTTTATGTATGTAGAACTGATGTAAATAATTTAATATCTGTAATTATTATCTCTTTACGCAGGTATCAGATATTTATAGCAATATAATTTTTTGCTAAATTATAAAGCTTTTAGTGAAAGAGTACGATTTATTCTGTTTTAAAAGTTAAGTTTTCAAAATTCGTGAATTGCTATTAGAAGCGTTCTTATTTCAGCTATTGGCATCAGAATTTTTGGATAAAAACTTAAGTTACTAGAACGAAAAATCAGTTGGTTTATTAATATACGAAATGCAACATAAGAAAATCGTATTACTCTCATGCAAATGTCATTGTTTATATGAAATTTGAAATGATAATTGCAGCTGTATTTCGGGGACTTATCTTCACATGTTATTTTATGATCATAATAAAAATTGAATATTTATTTAAAACTACTTTAAACAAATACTTAAAGAATGAAAAATCTCTGCATTATCTTTATAATGCAGTTTTTCAAATTTCTCTTTTTAGTATTAGTGTTGTATATATTTACATGCATTATTTTTGTACAGGATTGCACTGTTATCGGTAATCCTGAGGATTCGGTTTCACATTTTGAGACATGCTTATCGGCAATCGGTGCTTTAGCTGGCAGCGCATCGGGAATTGCTAAAGCAGTCAATGATGCCAAAAAATGCCAAAACATTGCAAGAAAAGACATTGCGCCATAATCACATGATGGAACCGATCGCTGGCGGCGCACTTTATCTAAAACCATACAAATCTGGTGGTGGCGCGCTATGCTTAAAACCGTTACCAAAAAACTGAATAGATTACCCGAAAGAACGTTAACAGATATTGATTTAAAGAAATACACCAAAAATGTACCCTACTTTAGGTATATTTTTATGCGAGATAACATACCTAAATTAGCATGGAAATATGAATCTGAAATTATTAACTTAGGTAGCCAACGCGGGCCAAGTACGCATTGGGTCTTCTAGAAAAAACAAGATAAAATGTATGGTATTACGATAGCATTAGAAACATTTATACAGGCAACGGTAGGTTTTATTTTAGAACAAATCCATCTCATTTGCGAGTGATTAATATTCCGAACGGTGCATATGAGATTAGCGATTATCTAAAATCTCAAATACCCACAGAAAAGTTTGCAAACAACAATACACTTAAATGTGAGATAAACAGTTCATTTGAGATTGATTTTACTAAAGAAGATATTGGTCGCATGCTAGGGTTTGAGTATAAAATAATAGAACCAACTATGTTACAAACCTCCGCGTTAGACATCCAAATAGTTAAACACACTAATCTACACGTGTAGTGCAACATTATAAAGGAATCTTATCGAAACGGGAAACCTGCAAGAGTAGTACATGAGATTGACGTTTCAGTCCCACCCGGTTATCGTCTTGATAAAACTCCAAGCAATACTCAATATTTAGAAGTAAACACCGAGATAATTAATAATATAACAATGAATTTGACTAATCAAAAGGGCGAACTAATGAGCTTTGGTGAAAGTGAACTTGTCACAGTACGCCTAGAACTTAAGAAACATGGGTCTGAGAATTAATCAAGGAGCAATTCCAAATTCATATAAAGTACATCATCCCTACAGTAAGTAATTAGTTATCAGTCTTCATTGCGGTTAACATCTGCAGAGAGATACTTTTTAACTTCGATTGGTTTAAAAGTTCTCAGCGACAATGACCGAAACATTAATCGTCTTCCAAAACGTACATTTTGGTGATACTATAATTCAATCAGATATTCACACTTATCTTCCATGTGGATCTTCTAATATGGAGCTTCCGAAGAAATACGCATCTTAATTCAAAGTCAAGATCTAATTACGGCTACCTACGATGGTTTTCTGTACATAGAAGGTAATCTTGAACAGAAAACAGAAGATGAAAGAAAAGCATGCAACTTAACCAATAATTTCCCCAACTTTCTTTTCGAAGAAATTCGTTATGAGTTAGGCTGTCAGAGTAGACGTTTGCCGAAATCAAGGCATAACATCCACACTGAAGGGATATATTTCTTATATGGGAAGCAAGAGCAAAGCATTAAGCCATTTGGAGTGGTCATCAAAGAATGAGGAACCATTACAAGTAGAATTCGATGAGCAAAATGGAGAAAAATCATTTACAGTATGCATACCATTGAACCACATATTTGGAATAATGAAGGATTATCGTCAAGTGATCGTGAATATGCGCCAAGAGTTGATTTTAATTCGATCCAGAAGCGATACAAACTGCTACTATGGTGACGTTGATGCGGAAATAACCTTAAATAAAATTCAGTCGAAAGTACCAAACTTAACTTGTTTGAAGGAATCAATCAGAATTCTATTATTACTGTTCCATTCCGCCAATGGGAGTTATATGAATTACCTGCTTTAAAACAAGCAACATCAGATATATGGCCAGTAAAAACATCAACGCAACTGGAAAAACCACGTTGGATAATTGTGGCATTCCAACAAGGTAAAAGGTACACAAAGTCAGCAAGGGCAGGAAATTTTTATCACGTTAACATCAGAAATCTTAAAGTACATCTAAATTCTGAGTATTATCCATATAAAGCAATGCATTTAAACTTCAGTGCTAATCGATACATACCTGCACATCACAATTTTTTGAAATTTCGATGTGATTACTATGGTGAAGATGCATTATTAAACGATTCCGAATTCAAATCATGTCCAGTATTTGAAATGGACTGCTCTAAACAAAATGAATCCTTAAAAAACTCAACAGTAGACATCAAATTGGAAATGGAATCTCCAACACCTTTCGATAATGGAATTGTTGTCTATGGACTTATTCGCCATGATGCTATTGTGCAGTGCAGCCCACTCACTGGGGAAGTGAAAAAGTTATAGTTATTGTAATATAGCCTAGTATATAAATAAAAATTTTGTAATTATGCGTTTAGTTTTATTTCATCCACTAACGATGAAAGTGGTTGCTCAAAAACAAAAACTCTCAATTCAAAATCATGACAGTGACGAGGAAAAGTCTAGTACTTCAAAACATGGTGATTTACTTCCTAATAGTATACGTGGTATTATATGTGGCTCCTACAATTGTGGTAAAACAATCGCAATGATCAGTCTGGTTACCGAGAAAAATGGCTTGAAATTTAAACATGTATACGTAAGTCATTAATCAAAACAAGTATAAACTTTTACAGGAAATCTTACTTCCAATGAGGGATATAGCTTACTTTACCTTCAGTGATAATCAAGATGTGATTGGGCCTAATTGTGCAAAATAAAACTCAGGTCTTCGTACACCATCTTTCCTAGATACATCTGCCGAGATTAATACTGACGAAGAAGAAGAACCTCTTAGTATCGCAGATGATTCCCGGAAGAATTCCTCGAGCAGTACCACGAATTACCTCGTATATACGTTGAACGTATTATGGCGGATTTTGAAGGTCCACTACGATATCAAAACATACAAATGGAAAATTGGTAATACTTCCGTTACAATTAAAGGAAACGATATGATTATTAAAGGTGTCACGTATAAACGGACTCCAGGTTTATACGATCTGCTTATTAGGATTGAACCCTATTTAAATCTAGTAAATTCAAAAGATAGGGAGAATTATAAAAATATTTTAGAAGCTACGAATGTTGCAATGCGAGATTAAGATGTAAGTGAACAGATTATGCAGGAAAAAAATTCTATAATGAGCATTTTACTAAACTAATCCAGCGTTATGGAGTCAATCATTACTCCACCTATAGCACAAAGAAGGCTGCAATTGCGGAACGTATTATCAGAACCATTAAGGGTGCTCTATACAAGTCGTTCAGTCTACAAGGTAAATACAAATGGATTGATACAATTGATACCGTAACGATGGATTATAACAATCGTAAGCATAGAACTACAGGAATGAGGCCCAAAGACGTCGGTAATCGTACAAAGTTGGAGGCTTACACTCACATAAAAACATTCGATAGGGATCGATGTTGTGTGGGTGATATAGTACGAATCAGTAAATTTAAAAGTATTTTCGCGAAAGGATACACATCCAATTGGTCTAGTGAACTATTTAAGATTGTGAAAGTTCACATTGCTAACCCCGCTACGTACATCTTGGAGAACATGAAAGGAAAACCTGTACGGGGGGGCTTTTACGAACATGAATTACAGAAAACAAAGTATCCCGATGTATACGTGGTGGAATAAGTGCTTCGCTCCAAGAATAACATGTTTTTCCTAAAGTGGTGGGGATTGGATGAGAGAACATGGATCAATAAAGACGATCTAGTTTTATAACATTTAACTTACAGAGCTATAGGAATAGTTAGTAACTTTTAAAGATGCAATAAAAACATAAAAAAAGATAATTGTATCTTATCTTTTAAATATTACATCATCTTATATAGTAAACCTAAAGTATTTCTATAAACGTTTAAATTACTGGATGGCCATATTCCGGAATCTTGTCCACATGTCCATCTCAGGCATGGATTTGTTTCACCTCTCTCGATGTTTTCCAATATCCAGCGGTAAATCTAACGGTGCTCCTCATTTTCCCACGTGATGTTTTGTTCTAATAATATTTTAATATTTTTATATTTTTTATTTTATTTTTTTTTTTTTTTTTTGTTGGTTTTTTTTTGTTTTGTTTTTTTTTTTTTTTTTTTTTTTTTTTTTTTTTTTTTTTTTTTTTTTATTTTTTATTTCTCGTTATTATTTTTTTTTTGTTTTTTTTTTTTTTTTTTTTTTTTTTTTTTTACTTTTTTTTTTTTTTTTTTTTTTTTTTCGTTTTTTTTTTTTTTTTTTTTTTTTTTTTTTTTTTTTTTTTTTTTTTTTTTTTTTTTTTTTTTTTTTTTTTTTTTTTTTTTTTTTTTTTTTTTTTTTTTTTTTTTTTTTTTTTTTTTTTGCTGCGTTTTTTTCTTTAAATTTTTTTTTTTTTTTTTTTCGTGCGTTTTTATTAAATTTTTATTTATTCGTTTCGTGCTATTGCGTATCGTATTTAAGCAAATTTAATTATTTTAAGATTACAAATAACAAAAAAACTTTATATATATATATATATATATATATATATATAATTAATTTTGAATATTTATAATTATAAGTAATGTGATTAATTTACATTGAGTTGTCGCCCATTTATATTCTATTATTTTCAATTTGTTCAAAGAAATAGAAATATAATTTTAAATTGCATCGATATTGTAACTCCCTGTACAAAAAAATCTTCAAATGTATAATATCTGAGCATTATGAATACGCATTCATATGACCTTTCAGTGGCAAAAATAAAACACGCCATATAATGTAAGTATAATTATGCCTGAATTTAGTAAATATTATAATAACCATTTTTTTAGATCAATTAATGTTCCTTTACATGTACAAATTGTCCAGATCATGTTTATTACAAAATATGGACATAATTAACACACCAATGAAAATATCAAAGTCAACAATTACATAAATAAAATTGGTACACTCACTCAAAATTCTTTATCTTCTTTGATGATGAGTTGACCGTTGAAAACAGCTCCTTCGAAATCCAAATCTGCTTCTTTGATATCCAAATTTGCTTCTATCTTAATGGTTATACGTTTAAGTAAGTTTCACTAATATTTCTTCTACATGATAATTCTTTATTTTCAGGGCATCACAATTTATTAATTTTTATTTCAAAATATTTTTTTAAATGCACCATTAGTTTGAAGGTTATTTAAATTAAACACACTTCCAATAAAAAATTATAATAACAGAAAAACGGAAATACAAATTAACAAAATCCATATCAAAAAGACAAACTTAAAAACAATATCGAATCTCCGGAAAATATTTTCACCTTGCTGTCGATAACAACCGAATTTATTTATAGGTAAACTAACCTTAATTTATTTAACGACAAATGAATATCACTTGTTTTAAAACCCGATACTAAAACCGCACTTTTTTGGAAAGTGACGTTATTTTATTTAATTTTACGAGAAAATTTTGCAACATCTTGCTTAAGCAAGTTGTTGGAACAGAGAAAACAGAGAGCTACTAATCCTCCAGAACTTCTATTTATATGCAAATCGTTAGAAACCAAATTCATGATTTGTTATCCAACTATTTCAAAATTTCCTTAATTCTGATTGGCTAATGCTTTTCTTAATTTTCAATTTATTTTCAAAAGCTCATAACTCTTGAACCCCTTAATCTAACTCAAAACTAAAACATTTTTGGAATCTAACAATTTTTCAAATAAAATAAGTCCTTACACGAACTACTTGCTCCTAATAAACATGTTAATTTTACATTGATTTATTGATTTTATACTAATTTTATGCACTTTTTGGCCTGGAATTGATTTCCACATGAATATGAGATGTACTACATATAAATACATATTTTAAATGCCTACGCCAATTTGGAAAAATTTTCTGAAATTTTCATATACCCCTAAATTTGGTAAAATAGTTATTAATATAGTGATTTGTGACTTGAAATTGAGGCTCTTTAATATTTTACCTCCTATAATTTAATTGACAATTGGTCCCAATCTATAACAATTTTATATAATTTTTTTGGAGAAAATAACAATAAATCAATACAGTAATTTTTAAATTATAATTTTACATTTTAAACTTTAAATGTTTGTGAAAGTGTATATCCTTATTGTTATGTCTTATATTAATTTATTTTCACTCTTTTAAAGTTTATAAGTTCTTCTAAGACATAGAATTGTTGAATATCACTAATTTAATGTCTGTAAATGTTAATTAATCACAATTACTCCAGATCTGCTGGATTATTCATGTCTTATTGTTAATAACCAATGTATTTATCTTATTTGTTCTACAATTTTAGCACTTATATTTCGTTTTCGCACTAACACGAACGTTTTCACATATCTTGTCTGCGTACACTGTAATTGTGACATTGATATTCCTAATACTATTTTAACATCACGTTTGTTATCTACAGCCTGTGATTCATGTCTTTTGGGAAAATTATACTTAAATAAACCTACTAACTTAATGAAATTGATTTAATGCATTACGATAACCAACATACCTTATACTCATGTGTAATATTGCGTTTATTATTATATTAACATATTATTATGAATTATATAAATTTAGATCCATCTCAATGTTAATTAATCGTCCCTACCTAATAATAATGTACCATTTGTACTAATTAATGGAATTCTTGCTTTTAAATTACATATTATATATATATATATATATATATATATATATATATATATATATACACTCCAGGATAATGATTAAATTTTAAAATTGCTAATTTGACTTCTCGGGTTCGTGAAAGATCTTTCAGGGTAAAAAACCCAAAAAAATTCGACAACAGAACAAATATCAGTTAAAATTGTTAACTTAATTTGTTTCCTAGTTAATGTATAAGTAACTTCTGATTGTTTTAAACATGAGACTCAAATACACTAATGTTTACAATAAAAAAATTTGTTTTAAATATAATACAAATTTAAAAAAATATGTATGCAGATTATATAATGAAAATTTTTTTAATCTCAGTTCCGGAGGTGCAATGAACTAACCAATTTAATTTGAATTCAAGTTGTTTGTATCTACTGTTTACAACACTTTACAAGTAAATAAAAACCTACATCTATCAGTCAAAACTCCATGTTGGCCCCCTGGACATGACTTTTTTGAATGCGACAATTTGGCTGCTATTTCGTCCAACTTTAATGAAAAGTAGTTTTTTGAAAGTCAGAATTCACCTTTAAATTACTAGTTTTTTTTGGTTATAGGCGAATGTGGAACTTTCTATTTTAAAATTAAAAATTTTGCTGGTTCGGTAAGTTAACTTGGAAAATCTTAATTATTAAGGGTTTGGATGTAAAATCGACTATGCCCCTTTCACATTTTTTGGTTTTGGTTTATTTCTGAAGTAAATAACAATATATTTGTTTTCCACGACGATGAAATATTTTTTTTACTTCATAAGATGAGACAATTAACACAAAATGCACTTCTACTGAAATTAATCCAGTACAATTCGTAATTAAGTATAACTGAACACAAGAAACAGATTTCTATTGAATTCATCCACAAACTTTCCAACTAATTATCTACATGTACGTATAATTAATTAATAATCAAAGTTTTAAAACTTAGCTTTAGAACTAAAATCATAAATTATAACCGTATTTTTGAATTTTTTGTAAAGCCAATCACTCTCTCAAGTGTTTATGCAGAACTCCACGTCAAATTTCAACTTGATTGTGAGATTCAATAAACTTAACAAAGTTAAATTTACCACCAAATCTAAAAGTACCATTGGTCCACCTTGCAAAAGTTTAAAGTGCAACTAACCCTGCTCTAATTTTTCTTATCAGTAAAAAATGTATACAGTTCCGTCCTTTAACTTTTTAAAATTTAACTATAAAAAAACTAATTATATTTTGGAAAGCTGGAATAATTTCCAATATATAATTTGAAAATTTTCATGTAAGATTGACCAAGATGTTTTTAACTTAAACACCCATTTTTTCACTAATTAACAATTTTTATTTTTTTCTACCTATTAATTACAATGTCTTAAATCTAAATTTCATAACTAATTGAATTTATTTACATGAGTTCTCTTTTAAATGCAATTAAAATATGTCAGCCATGTTGAAATGTTTGATCTTTGTTGTTTTTATTATAACACCTTAATCAACTTTTCAGTAGCACTATCCTTTTTGATACAGTTTTTATGGACAAAAACCACATGGTTACAACACTCAACGGATTGAATGAACCTTATAAACAAATCGGTACGAACAACTTAATGATGGAATAAATGGTATGAAGCCATTTCAAATTACAATTGAAATTTGGTCAGTGTACGTTGACATATAACTAGGATCGATGCAGTCCTGGTGAGCAAACTCTTTACTCAAAAACTTTTAAAAATGTAATTTAATAAATAAACATTTTAAAGTCGTTTCCACAGTGATAGTTATTATTTGTATTTACATTTATTTCATACTTGTTTATATTGTACTACTTTGAATTCGGACTTTAGTCGTATGTCATGATTATTAGATTATTATTCAACAATATATCTGGGTGTTTCAAAGACGTTTCGATAATTTCTAGGTTATATAGAATATTAAAAAGTAGCGTTAGTTTGGTTAATAAATATTGTCAAAATGCCTCGTTAAGTAGATACAGCCCTGTAAAGTGGGAAAAATCCTCTTTTTATTAAAACGGTTTAAGATGTTTAAATGAAATTTAGACCACAAATACTTTATTAGGTCGTAAAGACAGTGTTGACAAATTTTTAAATTTTTGTATAGGAGCGTTGCATAACTTGTTTGACCAGAACTTTTTTAAACAATTTTTTCACTAAAAAGATACTCTGGTTGAAAGTCAAAAAAATTACTAGTTTTTGAGTTATAATAAATTATTTTAAATCAAACAATTAATAATTTTCATGCACGAAGAACTACCTCAGGGAAAATGATTGTTTCCAACAACTATGAGGTAAAATATTGTAAATTATTTAGAACTTAAAACACGCAGAAAAAAAATTAATCGTAAGCGGATTATTGCATTAAATGCCCAAAACCATTTTCGAATCGTAAACGTTTTTATTGAAAACATAAACGTTTGACTGGTCGTGGTTCTTGGATTAACATTCTTAAATTATTTTCAACTCTCGCTTGAAGTTCTTCAATGGAATTTATTTTGCTTGAATTACTTTTCTTTAACTAAACTTAACATCAAAATCCAAATTTAGGTCAAGGGATTAGTGGCCAGTGGATAGGGCATCATTCGACTAATCCAACGATTTGGAAAATGTTCGTTGAGCCATCTTCTAGCTTGTCTGCTGAAATGAGGTGACCATCATGCATAAAAACTGTGTTTCTTCGTAGATCAAGAGGCAAATCTTCTATTGGGAAATAAACGATTATCCAAAATTCATTTAAACATCACCATTCCATAAAAATATGGTATGCAACGTGGTGGTTGCCTATTAAATCCCAACATTCAACTTAAATTATGTTGATAATGCATTACACGTTTAACGTTTATTTTCCTCTGCCCAGAAGTGACTGTTATGACTATAAAACATAAAAGGATATTTGTAAAAAACTACTTGGCATAACCTTACTCATATTCACTTTCAACTGTATCCAACAAAAATATGAAACACACGCGCACACACACACACACACACACACACACACACACACACACATACACACTGGTGATTACGTAACTGCTCCTCACCACACAACTTGAGTTTACAATACAATTTGTCGTTACGACTGGAACGTATCGACTGACACGAAACTGTCCTTCATATACTTATATACACACATAAACCGCATTTAAGGTCATAAAAATTTGTTTAATGCAGACTTTCAGAAATCAATCTACACACACGCACTCGCACTCTCACTCGCACTCGCACTCGCATTCGTCGCACTCGCACTCGTACTCGCACTCGCACTCGCACTCGCACTCGCACTCGCACTCACACTCACACTCACTCCCACTCGCACTCGCACTCACACTCACACTCACACTTACACTCACAATCACACCGACACTCACTTACACTTACACTCACACGCACCCACACACCCACACACCCACACACCCACACACCCACAACCCACACACACACATCTCTAATATATTTGACAGTTACTTAAGATATATTACTGAACTAAATTTAAATTTTAAAATAAATAAGTTGAATTAATTCATAATTCTGCTATTAAGGTGTAATTGAGGTAGGATGGAATCCGATGTTAATGTTTTATTTGAAACATCCATAGAAAATTTAATTACCATAACTGAGAAGAGTGGTAATTTAAGAAAGGACTATAGAGAAAGTATATTAAGTACGGTTTCGAATTGCGAAAGATATATTGTGATTTAATGAGTAATTTGGAAAAGAAGGATGAAGAAATTAAAATACTTAAAATGAGTTGGAAATTAAAAGAAATAATAAGGTTATGTCTGGTAATAATGACATAATGTCATATTCAGAAGCTCTATTTAGAAATACAAAATCTAAGGAACAGAAAATTAAATATAAAGTTATTGTAAAGTCAAAAACTGATAAACCAATAGAAACTGTAAGAGATGATATTAAAAAGGATGTTAATTTATATGAAATTGGAGTGTTCAATCATTTAAGACATTTAAAAATGGAAATATGGTAATAGAATCGGGTAGTCTTAAAGAAATTGAATTATTAAAAGATCATATAAATGAAAAATGTGGTAATAGGGTTGATGCGGTTATTCCAAAATTAAGAAATCCAAGGCTAATTATATACAACATTCCTGAAGATTTAAATTTGGAGAATTTTACAGCAAAAATTATTATTCAAAATAAGGAATTAGGAATAGGAAGTGATGAAATAATACCAAAATTTATTTTTAATGATAGGAAAAAATTTCGAAATATTGTTGTTGAAGTTACTTCAGATGCAAGAAAAAAATTGAAAATTGGATGGAACATCTGTTCTTTAAAGGATTACATATATATATAGATAGATGTTATAATTGTAGTAAATTCAATCATACTGCAAAAGATTGTTTAGGAAAATTAACATGTCCAAATTGTTGTGAAGAACATAAATTAAAAGACTGTAATTGTACAAAGGAAAACTTTAAGTGTATAAACTGTGTAAATTGGAATTCTTATAATAAGGGAAGTATTAATGTTAACCATTCATCTCTAAGCAAAGATTGCAATTGTTATATTAAAAATGTTAATAAGTATATGCTTAATATTAATTATTAATTAGGGAAAAAAACAATTTTGATTTAAATTTTGACTAAATTTTTAAAATTACAAAAAGTAATAACGAGATTGAAAAGGTGAAACAACAATATCATTTTTCCAAATGTAGAAGATTGGTTGAAACTAAAAATTTATTTTTCAAAATTTATGTCAGCAATTAGTGGGCATGGTAAAAACAAAAGTTATTATAAACAATTTAAAATAATTAATGAAGCAAATTGTATTTGTTAAAAGATGAACAAACAGTTGATCATTTGATATTTAATTGTAAAGAATTATAAAATGAACGACAAATTTAACACATTTCTATATTAAATAATGAGAATATTTGACCTCTTCCAAAAAGAAAAAAAAAAAAAAAATTAATAAAATAGTATTTTAGAGAATTTATTAAATTTTAAATAAAATTTACCTAGAATGGTTTGGCATTATTGCTTAGAGACAATGGTATTAAAATGTAATGTTTTATGTATAAAATGTAAAATTTTTATTGCTAAAGCATGTAATGTTTCTAATTGTAAACGGGGCATGCTGAATAAACTATTAACAAACAAAAAAAAAAACACCCACACACCCACACACCCACACACCCACACACCCATACACACATACACACACACACACACACACACACACACACACACACACACACACACACACACACACACACACACACACACACACACACACATACACACAACTACTAAGTTATATCTCTGTTGATGAGAGAGAGAGAAACAATGTTGTTCCTTGTGAGCCAGTTAATGGAACGGTTAAATATATGCTTCTGTGCATAATGTTCTACATTGTAAATAAACCAACTGATTTCACTACAACTTCGCCCATTTAATAAAAATATTATTTTCCTACAAGAAAATTCATATTCTTTGATAGAGATAGTGCCGAATTAGCGTTTCAAGCTTTGCTTTTTACATTATATAAATTGAAAGTTTTTGAGATCACAAAACCACTTTACTTTTGTAAATTAATCGCATGTCTCAAAATGTGAAACCTAATCCTCAAAATTACCGATAACAATGCAATCCTGTACAAAAGTAATACATGTAAATATATACAACATTAATACTAAAAAGAGAAACTTGAAAAACTACATTATAGAGATAATGCATATTTTTCATTGTTTAATTAAGTATTTGTTTAAAGTAGTTTTAAATAAATATTCAATGTTTATTATCATAAAATAACATGTGAAGATAAGACCCCGAAATGCAGATGCAATTATCATTTAAAATTTTAAAGTCAAATTTCATATAAACAATACCATTCAATATAGCATGAGAGTAATACGATTTTCTGTATGTTGCATTTAGTATATTAATAAACCAACTGATTTTCCGTTCTAACAACTTAAGTGTTTATCCAAAAATTCTGATTTTTCGCATACCGATAGCTGAAATAAGAGAGCTTCTAGTAGCAATTCACGAATTTTGAAAACTTAACTTTTAAAACAAAATAAATTGTACTCTTTTACTAAAAGTTTTATAATTTAGCAAAAAATTATAGTGCTATTTATATCTGATACCTGCGTAAAGAAAGATAATAAATACAGATATTGTTCCATATAAAAGAAAATGCTGACTTAATGTTTTTCACGCTAGGGATAAGTGAGGTAGATAGTGTGTATGTATGTGTGTGAGGCAATAGGAAAAGTTTTTGAGCCACAGCCAGTACCAAAAGAACTCTTATGATAAGGTCTGCTCAAGTTACTGAGAGAGAGAAACACGATGTTATTTCCTTATGAAGCGGTCGAATAATTTTAAAGTAATATCATGTGTGCTAGTGTAGACGCATAGATTGCAATTTTAGACTTCCTTTATAGATTATGCTACATTATTTTATGCAGGTGTTTTATTCTTCCTTTCCAATTGTTCACAATTTTTTGTTAAGGTTAACAAATTTAGTTGCTTATAAGCTTAAACAATTTTTATTAAGGCATTTAGTCGGTTCGGAGAAGAAACTCTAACGTGGTGAGTGAGTGACGTTTTTCGTTTGTGTCTTCGGTTATGTATAATGGTGACGCAAGTGAGTGGTTTGCCTTTGGGATTAACTTGAGGATTATTATTATTTATCTGAAAGGTATGTTTTAATTTTTTTTTAATTTACTTTCACTGGCAGATCAATTATTGTTTTGTTCATTAAAATTTAATAAAACAACATTACATCGGTTGAAGAGGTAGGTCTGTCCTAGGGCTAACCCAAATGTACAGAGCAGGCGTTTGCGCTGCGCCTGTGGTGCTCGGTTCATAGAAACATTCGATGCCTAAATGTTCCCGAGGGAACCTATATATATATACTGGGTGCTTAGCTAATACATAGCCCGTGGAATTTCCTCTGGAAATCCGTCCCTTGACGGTAGACTTACTCGCGCTTCGCACTATTAACCTTGGACCTCAGTGTAGCGCCTTTGACTCCCAAGGGGCTTAATAGCTATAAATAATTCAATAGTAATTATAGGAGCTTCAACCATTTTTCCCATTTCCATTTATTTCTTATAACGTTTTTTTTACAAGTTTTAATCAATTAAAGCATAAATATTCCGGGTAGGATCGGATAAGCTCGGGTTGGATCGGATAAGTTCGGGGAAGATCGGATATGATCGGATACGATCGGTAGGATTGCATAGGATTGGATAGGATCAGATATGATCGGATGAGATCGGGTAAGATCGGTTATGACCGGGTAGGATCGGATAAGAAGGATAAGGTAATAGCATTCATTCATGTTTCCACGAACTGTTTAGATTTGTCAGAATTGCCCCTGCTGATACTCACGCAAAGCCAGTTATAAAATTTATTGATTAGGAATGCTCATTTCTAAGTATTTGACCTTGCAAAGTAGTATCGGATAAGAACTTATAGGATTGGGTAAGGTCAGATAAGTTCGGATAAGGTCGGATAAGGTGGGATCAGATCGAATAAGATCGGATACACCTGCATGAACTTGACTCAATTCAACCAGAACTTTGATTTTAAGAATTGCTTGAACAACGTAACCTTGAAAATTTCCTACCACGTGAGCCAGACTCCCCCACACATCCAAAGAACTTGACCACTATAATACGATACCCATGATTACCCATGCATAGGAATTAACACGTGACCTTGACTCAGCCAAATTCCAAGAATGACTTGGTGACCTTGAATAAACTTTGAATCGGGAGAATCGTACGTGCACGGTGAGTTAGGATCCGTCTAGCTATACGCGACCTTGAACGCCAATCTAGTGACATTCTCAAATCTAGTTATTTTTCTAGTGACTTTTTCAAATCTAGTTACGTTTCTGGTGACAAAAGTACGTTAGAAGTGACAGCTATACTACTCGTGCCACTCGAGGTCTACCAGAATTTACCTTTTTTGATTTATAGGTTCCAGTCTCACGGCACCGCCTCACTAAATTCAAAAATGTTTTTGAGTCCGGAACACTTCTCGAAATTTTTTTCTATAACTATAAAGTTATAGATGTTTTTGAGATTTGGGAGTATGAGGTAACCGCCTACGACAAAGCGATGAAACAGGGTGGATTGTTTAGAGATTACATCGATAATTTCCTGAAACTCAAGTAAGAATGTTCCGGGTGGCCTACCCATTGTAAGTCAGAAGCCGAAAATTGAATTACATAATGGAATATTACAATAAAGAGGGAATTCAGCTGAACGAAAAGAATATTAAGAAAAATCCCGGCTTAAGATGCTTGGCCAAGTCTTACCAACGTCGAAATTTAACCCAGAAAAGTATTGTATCTGAGCCAAATAACTTTTTCTAATTGTTTACGGATCCTTTAGTGCAGGTACAATATTTTATTCCCATTAATGATAATGTGATAATTGTAAATTGGGATAGACTTGAGGGTGAAGGTGAGACTTTAAAAACTATAAATGTGTCCATAGGAGCGTACACGACAGCTCATGCACGTTTAGAGCTATATAGTTATCTGGAGATGCTGGACCGTCGCGTTCTGTATTATGATACATACAGTATCATGTTTGTGGCAAAACCCGACGACTGGAATCCAATCTCATTGGTTTTGAAACACTTTAAGTATTTACGTAATTTTTCACATAGTTCAGTATCCTTGTGGTTTCTAAAACACCTCGGCCCATAAAAAAATCTCTTGCAATCATTGCAAACAATTTTCGAATTTTAAATGGGACATGGAGGCATTTGATGACAACGAGGACACTGATACAAACATTTCACATGCTGTTTTTTTTGTCATTACAGTGTTTTTTGTACTGTTAGCAGTAATAACTGCAGGTAAGCGCTGAACTGAGGCTGGTAATTACGTTATAGTGCTCACCTTCGAGTATTAAATTTAAAACTACTCTATCCAACTCCCTAGGACCCTCAAAGTAAACCTAATCACCTATTCGCGGATTATGAACTACAACAGTATTTGAAGTTAAATGATTTTAAAATGATTGAATATGCTCGTAACTACCGCCCTCACACTATTTTGTCAAAGTTACATAGTTCGTGTTTAAAGTAAGGTGCAACGTATTTCGATGTTGTGACGCATTGTATCGTTACCTCTAAACGCTATTGCTAAGATAAGTGCGCGAACTAAACAATTATTTCCGTTCACTATTGCTGGTACAACAATAATACCCTACTTTTTGGATTTACAAAAGTCTTCAAATTTTAAACCCCTCAAGTTTTTTCGTCCATAGCCAACAGGTACCGTCACTCTATCCACGTTTAAAACTAACAAGTCTCTTGAAAAACTAGCATTGCTCTGCATTGGTTTTTCCAATAGTGAAATTATTACCCTCACCGACAACTGGTCCACTCTTCTAAATGACACGCCAATTGGTTTGTCTGAGTAATTTGGGTTCCTTAATGTGATACCGACCCGATCTAACGGAGTCGCATCCTTCACAATGTATGTATACAGCTCCACGAATGCACTCTGTAAAAAAATAAGTGTTAAATAAATAACATAGGAAGCGGTATATTTTTACCTGCAGCCATGTTGATGGATTACCCTTGCATGTTTCGTCATTACAGGTAAATCTGAACGATTTATATGTAGTGTTAAATTTTATTATAAATTTAGTGTTTGATTCATCAATTATGTTCATATGATTGAATATCATTTGGGTAGAGGATGTTCCCTCTTCTTGCTGCAGAGTTGATAGGCATGAACCCAATTGGTCCTGCTGGAGCCCCTCACTCATGAAATGAGACAATAGAAAATTAAAAGACCTACTGTTATCCTCCTTTACTGCGGAAGTTTCCATCTCTTCATCATCATACACTAACACATTCTCCACGTTTACTTGAGCGGGGCTTTAAAAAAAATAATTAAACCTTAAAAATAAAACAGATACATACTTACACTCCACCAACTCTCCGTGCAGCCTCCGCAAAATCATTATAAATCTCTATCAAATCGATAGTGCCATTTTCACACAACATCGTGCAATTAATCGTATTGTATGCTTTTTTCAACCACTCTTCGGTTGACATACTACCACGGAACAGACCCAAAATTTGATTAGCTGTTAAAAACCCCATAACGATAACTAAATTAGCTAAACTTAAGTGTACATATTTATAATATTTTCCTCAAGACCAACTGCAAGGCCACGCCAGAGGTCGATCCCTCAAGGTCAGACCCATGGTCAAAGGTAATATTAGAATACAACTTCATGGAATTATATTTATATTTTCCAAGGTACCAATAGTAATTAACTCAAACCTTGAACATATATAAGTGCTAATATTGGGGTTCGCTAAGGGGGTAACAATAGAAAATATCTCAAGGTAAAATAGAATCAGAATTTTTGTTATTAAAGAAATGTAATAATTTTAATAACATTTTTAGGCTAATTATACAGTCTCTTTTATAACAAACTCACGTTGTAAAACGAAAACTTCATGTTACATAGATAGAAATAGACATAAATACTTTGTTAACTTTAAAATATAGCAAGGTCATCTGCTTCTATCAATAATACGGTTTAATCATTTTCATTCATGTTTAATTGTAGTCTTACGCTACCTGTAATAATAATTTTAATAAGATTTTTTAGGATAATTATGCAATCTCTTTTATAATAAGCTCATTACAAAAAATAAATTCACACTGTAAAACAAAACCAGTGATCCTTGCCAGAATGATATTTAAATTTCATGTTAGATAGATAGAAGTAGACATAAACGCTTTGTTAACTTTAAAAATACCATGGCCATCTGTTTCTTCTATCGATAATACGATTTAATCATTTTCATTCATATTTAATTTTTGGTCTTACGCTATCTATCCTGCCTTATGAAACTAGTGCCTCTTATTAGAATACACATTCAAATCAGAGGCTTCAAACCCGAGAACAAGTTCCTATACCTATCTTACAAGCTAGCATTAGAGCTCCTTATTGGAATATAAAAAAATCACAAAGCCAAGCCCAAGGCCAAACGGGCTTGAGGTCAACCTCAAGGTTAAAACATGAAATTAAGTCATTGAAAATTCTCAAGGCCAACTCCAAGGCCGAGTCAAATGCCAACTCCATGGCTTTGTCCTGGGAAAACCCCAATATCAAATGAATCCTCCGTTTTATGTTGAAGGTGGCTCTTTTGCAATCTCGAGGTCGTTATTTAGATATTGAAAAAATTTGAGCTCACACTTAAATTCCACCTTATAAATTTTTTGCTGCTAAATTACGCATACATGTCTTTTGAAATATGCAACTATTTCAGAAATATTTGGTAAAAATCAAAACTGACCCTAATAGATATTAATAACAATAAAACACATTAAATAAAATATTTTTATTATGAAAAACACGTATCGTCATCATCTTCACATGTCTTATCTTATTTTATCTATTGATTCTTCTTTCTATTTATTATAATGCAAATACATATTTCCTACCAGGGGGCCACGACAAGGTGCGAATATCCGAGACTAGGGCCTCTTATTAGAATACAAATTCAGATCAGGGGGCTCGGGCCAGAGAACAAGTAACTACAGCTGTCTTACAAGCCAGTATTAGGACCCTTATTCAATTTCAGATTTCCCGCAGTGGTTCTGAACTTGGTTTTTTCGGCTAAACGCCGGCTCCAAGGTCACGCACGAGGTCAACCCCAAGGTCGAATCTGAGGTCAGTCTCAAGGTCAAAGTACGCCATCCACGTGGGCGCCTGGGTCAAAAGTAAAGCTGATCGTGGCCTATGACGTCACAAAAAATAGAGGGGGTGATGCCCGTCTACTAGTTGCAAAGTACGCGCCCAATAGGAATAAAATATGCAGTGTTTCCTTTAAAAAATATAACTTTTACGCCTAGTTTTGATTAATAACGGGTAGTTTGGATAACTAATAATAATAATAATAATAATAAAGGATTTAATGCCCAACAGATCGATTGATCCAATTACAGGACAACACTTTACAGCAGTAGCGAGAAAAAGAGAAAATACAATAGGAATGACGCTATTAAAATAAAATAAAATACTTCACCTATTACATGTTTCTAAATGTTTAAGTCAAAAACTAAACTAAATTACCACTGGAATGCGCAATTTGACTACTATGCTAACTAATAAGAATTCTATCACTGATCTTAACCTTATAACTAGCGAGAGACGTTTTTGATTTCAGTAATAGTGCATTGATTAACATCATAAACATCTGAAATATTGTTGAAGTTTTTACGCATAACACCTTACAGGAGACTTAAGTAGAAGATTAGTATTTGCCGTAGGACAGTTAAAGGTAACTAAAGATCGAGACGAGAAACGTGGAACATGAAACTGAAGAGAAGATAATAGATACGGGCAGTCAATTTTTCCATGTAGAAGTTTGTACAAGAATGTAATGCTGCTGACCACTCTCCTCTTTTCTAATGATTCTACATCATATTTTTCCAGTAAGGTGTTTTGTTCAATACCAATTTCCGAACACGCTCCGTCAACTTTATACGATAAATATTTGAGAAACTTTCCTTGTACTATGGAAATGTAAACTTTCACCATTATCACTCAGTTTAACAATATTTAATTTTTAATGACCTAGTTATTCTTTACTAAAATTTAATTTTATAGCTGGCTTTATACGTTTCTCAAACTGTTATATTAATAGCAGGCTGATGTTTATGTTTTAATTTTTCAACTTTGACAAAATTGTTTACAACATCTTTAACAATTTTTAACAAATATTACTAATGACCAAGATAACTGTAAGTGTTATCGAAACGTTTAGATTGTATAATTTACAATACACCATTAAAAACCCCAGAAAAAGATAAGTATTTTATTTCCTTGTACTGTTTCTAATTTTTGATTTTCATAACAGGGATACTAAATTAACGCCCCATAGTCCAGCTTCGAACAAACGAGAGCTGTATAAAAGACTTCAATGCCACCGTGCTAGTAAGTGAGCGACAATTACGAATTAAAAATCCAAGAGTTTTAATAGCAGAACTACATATAGAAGAAACATGATCGCTAAAAGAGAGTTTGGAATCAAAAGTAACTCCAAGATCTTTTATCACAGAATTACGACTAAATAAAACTGAGTTACATTCATATGGATAATATATAGGTCGGAGTTTTTTGGAATAGGTAACCACTTTGCATTTACCCATGTTAAGTCATAATCCATTACTAATACACCATTTATATAGTTCCACGATTTGGAAGGAGCACCTAAGTTAGATCCCTGTGGGACTCCCGACGTAACTAGTGAAGTATCCGATTGTCTGTTAGATAAGATTTAAACAATTTTTTTAGAGAATCTGAAAATCCAAAGATATCTAACTTACTAATAATGAGCGCATGGTCAATTTTGTCAAAAGCCTTGGCAAAATCCATGTAAAGCACGTCTACCTGTTGATGATTGTCCAAAGCTAGAGAAACAAATTGGGTAAAATAAGCAAGGTTGGTCACAGTAGAGCGATGTTCTATGAAGCCATGCTGGGCAAAAGAAATGTATTGACACACATTACGGTAGATGCGTGTATACAGGGCTTTTCACGATAAGCGTTAATTAGACGTTTCTGGCAAACCAGACAACGGATCAACCTGAAAATTTGATAGTATGCATAAATTAATATGATCTACACGCCTAAAATATTTTAGATAATGCGGCGTATCCCTGTATATAATATCATATTATGATTTCCTATTTGTCAACAACTTCATGTACTATTTCCCTATACCTGTCTATTACCGTTTAAGTGATATAAATTAATTTCAATTTTTTTTTTACAAAACATGTACTTTTGTAAACGCTGATAATCTTGAACTCTCTGGTACTAAGACGATCAAATTCGAAATGGAGTGGGGTGATACCATGAGTATCTTCACTTCGAGTCATATTTTTATTTGCCTCATTCTGGGTCTTTAAAAAATTCAGATACTTTGTTCACATGAAGAAAGGAGTGGAAGTCAATTTTTTTCAAATGGAACACCCTGTATATTTACACATTTTTGAGCTCTACATCCAATTTTAGATTGACTTTAATCAGATAATGCTATTTCGATTTCGAACCGTTTTCGAGATAAACTGTTTCAAACAGAAACTGACGTGGTTTCCTTGTATTCATCACTTATTTTTGAAATTTAACAGTTTCCGTTCGATGTTCCTTCATCAGTCACAGATAATACAATGAATAAATAATTATTAAAATACTCTTCAACCATCAAATGAAACTTTTCTTCAAACAATAGTTTTATTAACGCTGACATACGAACTGAAAATAATTTCATGAATTAGTAAGTTAATTCAATTATCAGTGTATTTCATAATATGTTCGAACACATCTCCACCTCTACTTAAACAAACATGTAATCTCTTCAAAAGATTTTCACGTGTAGCGCTTCTGATTAAGTCTGGAGTTAAACTATTGAAAGCTGTTCTAACTCTCGATTTCATATCTTCCATTGTTGTTACTGGGTTGGGGTAAACCATATTTTTAATGAAACCCCACACAAAATAATCTATTGGATTGCCATCTTGTGTTCTAGGAGGCCAACGAAAAGGTCAATTATTACCAATCCATCTGTCTTCGAAGATTTCAGTCAAAGCTTCGCCTACTGAACGAGAATTATGGGGTGGAGCACCATCCATTTGGTACCATACACGTTCTCTTCCTGGCCTATTATTTAAAATCATTTGAATTCCATTTCTCAGTAAATCTTCATATTCTGTTGCATTCAAATTATCATCATAAAACTTGATATAAAAACTCATTCTTCATGGCACAAAATACATTAAATTGCCATCTTTCTTGAAAACCCCTTTGGCGAACGACATGAGAATTTTCTGGTGTCCAATAATGACTGTTGTGTCTGTTGAAAATTCCATTTTGTGTAAACTTGGCCTCACCTGTCCATGTGATACTGTCAAGAAAATGCTCATCCTCTTGAGTCTTGACAAGTAACCATTCAAAGAATTTCACTCTACGAGGGAAATCAGTCTCTTTCAAATGTTGGACACAGTAGAATTTATAGGGATGCCATTTGTGCTTATTAAGAATGCAATAAATTGTCACGTAGGGTATACCTATCTCCCTTTCAGCCTCGTGTAGAGAAGCATTTGGAAATGCGTTAAAAAATCCCAAAACTGTTATGCCATTGTCATCATCATCCACTTCAGGCTTTCTACGAATGATTTTTGGACGAAAGGTTCCATTCAACCTACAGTTTTGTAGTAGTCGATTTATCACATTATTATTCGGCTTCGGAAGTTGTGGATATCTTTCATAAAATACTCGGCATGTTCTACTTGCAATTCCAGGAATAATTAATAAATTCAAGAAATCTTCATTACTGTAACCTAATCTTGACATTTTTCTATTATAATTAGTATCACAATCAGTCAAAACCACCAACGAAAGTTTGACGTTTCAAAACTGGATCACTTATTTTTCCAAAGCACACTATTAAAAAATATTAATTTGCAATGTTGTATCTGCATTTTTAAAGACCCTGTTTGAGGCAAATAAAAATATGACTCGAAGTGAAGATCCTCATGGTATCACTCCACTCTATTTCGAATTTGATCGTCTTAGTACCAGACAGTTCAAGATTATCAGCGTTTATAAAACTACATGTTTAGTAAAAAAAAATCGAAATTAATTTATATCTCTTAAACGGTAATAGATAGGTATAGGGAAATAGTACAGGAAGTTGTTGACAAAGTAATAGAAAATCATAATATGATATTATATGCAGGGTGTTCCATTTTCAAAATCAAAGTAGTCGCAACTTTATAGTAGATGCGGCAACGCCGCAACATCTAAAATATTTTAGGCATGTAGATCATATTAATTTATGCATACTGTCAAATTTTCAGGTTGATCCGTTGTCTGGTTTGCCAGAAATGTCTAATTAACGCTCATCGTGAAAAGCCCTGTATAGTATAATTTCCAATATTTTGAATTTTAAAGGCGAATTTAACTAAAAAAATGAATGGGTTTGGTTACACGGAATGCTTAATAAAATTGATAGAGTAGCAAATAAGCTATCCCATGCCGGTGAAAAATATAGGGTGTTCCATTTGAAAAAAGAGAAGATAAAATCTACGATTCTCCTTTTGGATCATACTGTATACGACTTCCGATATTTCGTGTAGCCATCTGTATAAAACTTAAATAGACCATATACATAAAATATCCTACTACAAACAATAATTAATTTCTTCGTTTTGAAATACAGTGATCAACACATGTCCATTACAGACAAATTACATTGTCATGATCATTGAAAGCATTCAGTATAAGATGCTAACAATGAGGTCCATGTACAGCACGAAGACATTGTCATAATCTTGAATAACATATCAGGGTGTTCCATAAGACATGCTGATACGTTTTGTTGATGGACAGATGTACAAGCTATAAAAATGTGTAGGTAAATCTGAATTAACCCTATAAGGATGTTCATTAAAACATGGTAGTTCGTATTGTATTAACTGACATTGATGTAAGCTATGAACAAATTGCTAGGTAAATTATAAACCCTAAATGATTTCACTAAAACCAGTTCATATTAATCCATATTGATTTAAAATCTTGTAGCAAATACAATTAGTAGCTGATATAAAACCATATAGTTTGAATCAAACTATACCACGTTTATAATATATCACATCACAAAAATCGTTCAGAAGCACTTGTTTAGTAACAAGAAAAATTAAACAAGGACATTCACTAAAGATGATCTGCGTGTTGGTAGCTACGCAACAGTTTTAACTCCCTTTTTGAAAAAACTTCATAGCGATGTTTTTCAATGTAACCTATAGAAAATATGCTTTACAACAGTTTGTTGAATCTATTACATTGTAACGTGTATCAAATAGATAAAGACGAAAAATGATGTAATCTACGTTTTGCTTTTTAGTTCAAAATTCATATTCATTGTACTGTTATTTGATACTGCAACAAGTTAAAACCTTTACAATAAGTGTAATGGCATTTAAAATCGTCTCTAAATAATTACTAATTAGACAAGTTCTTTGCAATGTTCAAAAGGACTAATAAAAAAAAGATGTTCAGATAAGAAACCTGACTAGTACTTTTACACTGTTATAATCACATAATATACATTTTATATGGCATAAAGAAAATGACACAACATAAATTAAACGCTATTCACTTAGTACATAATTAGACATGTTTAGAATTGCCGTCTTAAAGAGTGCATGTAACATTTAATATTAACAGCACTTTTTAAGTGTACTCAGTAACATGAGTAATATATTGCTGCTTGCTTGCAAAATATAAGCGATTACAATATTTATTAACCGTGATTGGTAATTATAATTTTAAACCAGGTTTGTTTTTATATTTTGTCTTTCTATTAGACGGGTTTTAATATCTACATCTTTACAACCATTAAGTGTTCAAAATATTTTTAATATATTGGGCACCATTATGTCGGTAACATACCTGAGATATAGGTCTTGTTAGGAATGTGGTTGTCATACAAGGTTTTCATAATTTAATTAAATTTTAACATTACTAGACTAGTTTAATGTTAAATTTAATTTTCACTCGTTAAATTTAATACTCAAAGACCCATATCGTTTCAAACATTACATCTGGGGGATATACACAAAGAAGCTATAAAGGCAATGGTGCTATAATTTTTATTAACATTAAATTACCAAAAAACAACTTGAATCTGTCACATTAAAAAATATGTTCTTTAATGTAAAGATTATTAAGCATGAAATTTATTAGTTCGAGACATCAAGTCTGGTAGAGGTAGATATGTCGAATTAATATTGCGAATAGCCATAAAAGCAGTATTCTGGATGTCTAAATCGGCTTATTTATTTTCTGCAGTTACAACAGAATGTGGTTTGATATAGAAAATTCATATGAAAAAGGTAACTGCCATACATTACTCTGAAAGGTAATATTTTCTTAGCACAGTTGAAAAACATCAAAGATTTCAAAAATAGACTTTTAATGTTGGTCCATTCACAAAAAAAAACAGTTATTTATAGTTCTCTTAGTATTTAGTGTTTGAGTTTGACACATATAATCAAATTTAGTTAAAATTATTAGTACCAGTTTTATATTAGTTTAGTCATTGACTAAAGTCAATGAAATTTTTATTCTTAAAATCGTGTTTCTGTAAACTTTGTATACAATAACTTTTTTATGTTGAACATAAATCAATACTGTTTTTCCAAAAAAAAATTTTTCCGTTACCAATGAAGTAAAATATTCTAAAAGATAACAATAACTCTATCGCTTTTTAACCTTTATCCTTCATGAAGCGTCGGTGATGACGTAACCAGAAATACAAATTGGTTTTTTGTGGCCGTTGTAAACAAGGTGGTCGATGTGATCATTCAATGTTGAATAACAAAACTCTAACGTAATCAAAGGAGTGCTCTAATGAAGTTCTATGAACAATACCAGATGAACCAGATATGATATAACTTAGCATTTAATATTTACAATACTTGGAAAAAGTTGCAGACGCGATTTTCTAGCAATAATCCTTTTCCACTAGCCTACTTAACTACGTATTAAACACTCAGAATACAATCCCAGTAGGTTACCTAAGCGGCAACTGTGACCAATAACAACAGTCACCTGTAATTCCAATGACATATGACTAGCACAAACAATCTTACAACAACCACTATGAATTAGTCAGAAAGTCAATTTTGTCTTTGACTAAGAAATTCAGTATTCACAGTATAATATAACCTAGTAACAGATTTCGTTCAAGTCCATTATGACGTACACTTTCAAAACACAGTTCACTCAATTTTTCAATTCAACAGAGTTTATTAAAATTTACATAGTTAACAATTCATAGATATACAGAGTGGGTGTCTACTGCATGGACGGATGATTTCTGCTTAACTATTAGAGATACAAAAACCAATTTTGGTGTGGTAATACACGATCATTGAACCTACATTCTAAAAATATTTAGGTATGTACAGGATGATTGACAAAAATATGCTAACCCAAACCTGTGTTTTGTAAATGGAACACCCTGTATATTTTTGCATTTTTGGGTTCACTGTTACATTTAGAATAAAGTACAGAAATTTGTATATGTATCACTAACCGTTCTGCAGATATCGTCAGTTTAGTACCAAAATAGTGTTAACTTTGGAACCACGATGCGAGAGCATTGTCACCACAATTTTGTAAATCTGTTTATATCACCGGCTATTAATAATAGTCTACTAACAAACAAACTGGGAAATTTTTCGAAAACATGTAAAACTATACAGGATGATTAACTTACGTAAAATGTAGTTTTTCTCAATTTTTTCAAATGCAACACCCTGTATATTTTTTCACATTTCGATTCCCCGTAAAAAGTAGATACTAATTGATAATAGGTTTCATAGCCATAAGACGAACCCTTCTTGGGATATTAATACAGAAGAACAAATAAAACAAAATCCAGAGCAAATAAGAAAATACGACTGGCAACTGATAGGAAAACTTAACTAAACTATAAAATAATAGAAGGGTCCGTCTTACGGCTATGAAACAATTAGTATCTACTTTTCACGGGGAATCGAAATGTAAAAAAATATACAGGGTGTTGCATTTGAAAAAATTGAGACAAATTACATTTCGCGTAAGTTAATCATTCTGTATAGTTTTACATGTTTTCGAAAAATTTCACAGTTTGTTTGTTAGTAAACTATTATTAATCGTCGGTGGTATAAACAGATTTACAAAATCGTGTTGACAACGCTCGCATCGTGATTCCAAAGTTAACTCTATTTTGGTACTAAAGTGATGATATATTCAGAACAGTTACTGATACAGATACAAATTTCTATACTTTTATTCTAAATGTAACAGTGAATTCAAAAATGCAAAAATATACATACAAAAAAACAGATTTGGTGGCATATTTTTGGCAATCACCCTGTATATACCTAAATTGTTTTAGAATGTATGTTCTGTATTACCACACCAAAATTGGTTTTGATATCTCTAATAGTTAAGAAGCAATCCTCCGTCCACGCAGTAGACACCCTAATACAATACATATTACACTTAAATTAAATAAAATATACAAAGTATAGTGTCGGTGGTGCGCTCCGCAGGAGTCTTCGTCCTCTTCAGAGCGTGGGTTGCATGATGTTGTTGTTATGCCTGCTAACATCGTGTTGTGTACTTGTTGGTTCCAAAATAAGATAATCGTGTGGAGTTGCAGCTGTGGTATTGGTGCTGTGTAGATTGTCCCGTTGTCTCTCGAATGAGGTATGTGGTGCTGCTGCCTCGCATTTCGAAATAAAAAGAAAAACGTGTAACTTTAGTCGTCATTGTTGCCAGCACAACGATAACGGTGCTATTGTTGTGCAGTAGTGGGATGGAGCTTCTGTATTGTGAGGCGGTATAGAAAAATTAGGAGGGTAGGTTTAAGACAGGTAATAGTTATGCAAGTCTATACTTGTATACTTATCCGAGGCATCCCTTCTCTTCACCGTTCTGGAGAGTGTTTACCCAAACACCTCTTGTGATGTGTTCCGATTTTACCGAAGCTGGTTTTGTCACTGCTTCTTACTTGTCGCTGGAGCAAAGCGCTCCGGTTCCGACAAAGTAGCAGCGATTTTTCGGAGCAGGTTTTAACACTGGCCATATAGCACGTACCAGATCGGAGATCGAATTCAGTGACCAGGTGCAGCGAATGAAGATGAACTGAAAAGATGTCATGTATCCATTATTTTATCAAGGTTCTCCGATAAGTTCCTAATTTATAAATTATTTGTTAGTACCGAACATTTGAATGGGATATAGATTCGTGTAATTGGAATTATTCGTGCATCAGAGATTGGAGAAACTTTTTTATTGTAACGTTTTCTTTTGCCGTTTACGTAATTTAAAGGTTTACGAATGTTTTTTGTATTTTTGAAAGGAAAACGTGATTTAGATTTTGGTATCGATATTTAGGAAGCCCTCTTACTAAAATTTGAAAGGAAACATTCGTTAGTGTATTTGTATATAGGGATAGTTTTGTTTAAATAAATGCTTGGGCATTTTAATTTGGTTAAATCAAGTTAGGATTGCGTCATATAAAAAATTTAATTAAGGAACGTATTCAGACATTACATTGTAAGGTATATCTTTTGCAATTCCACCATTCCAATTGATAAGAGTGTGGATTTAGTAAGGAAATTGACTTTAGGTACAAAGCATTAAGGGCTATTTCTCGGATAACATTTCGAGTAAAAACAGGCTTGCTGACAAAGTAATCTCTCCCAACTTTTTTCAAATTTAGGCTTCGTGTATGCGCGGAGTGGTATGGCAAATTAGAGTGCAGGTGGTTGAAAAACCAATGTGGCCGAAAGTAAAGTTTTTATGTGAGCAGTAGTAGTACAGGCGTCGAGGCGTACAGTTTCTTTGCTAGGGTGACGTAGATGGTACCGCAAAACAACGTTTACTAGGCTCGTGTAGAAAGAACTCCCTTTAGAAGATGCTCTTCATCTTTCAAAATTCCATTAAGGGATCATATAATTGTTCAACCTTCACGGCACTAATCTATTGTGACGTCCTTAGGGTTATATGTATCGAGATCCAGAATAGTGGAGAGTGTTAAGTAAGTGCTCACGCTTTCCTCTGGAGAAGACTTAGCTTTTCTTTGCGGAAAAATACGTTAGATTCAGGGTTACAAACATTAAGTTCAGAGTGCGCTCGTAAACAAATAACCTGCTGCTAAATAAATAAAATCTTTTTTGTAATTTAAAATTATAAGAATTAACCCGATCTTGTAAAGTATTGATATAAAGTGAATAAGCAACGTACTGTAAATAGCTTCGGTTGAGCAGCATAGTTAAATCAAATACAGTTAAGTGAACTAATTGGGTGTCAATATAGACATTAACGTACACGATCAATTGAAAATCGAATCAAGCAACGCCAGGAGCAAAAGGCAGCCGTCGACCGCTGCTTAATATCGCAAACATCCCCAGCAACAACCGTATCGTCGAGGTTATAGTCCGTCCCAGATTCTATGTAACTTTTGTGTTTTTCTTGGATGTGGTGATTGACAAAATTTAAATAAAATTTAGGGTGTTTTTTTTTCTCTTAAGATCATGATGTTATTTAGGTATAAAATAAATGCATGAACTCACGGATTTTATTTTTGTAGGTCACTCTTGATGATTTTTTTGGTTAAATATACAGTACGTTCAATATAATGGGACGCAATCAATAACTCTTTTGTATTGCGTTTCACAAGAAAGTGTTTAAATAGTTTTTTATTCATTTACAAATACTCTATTAAGTGCTTAGTTTAGATAATTTAAAATTATAAGAATTAACCCGATCTTGTAAAGTATTGATATAAAGTGAATAAGCAACGTACTGTAAATAGCTTCGGTTGAGCAGCATAGTTAAATCAAATACAGTTAAGTGAACTAATTGGGTGTCAATGTAGACATTAACGTACACGATCAATTGAAAGTCGAATCAAGCAACGCCAGGAGCAAAAGGCAGCCGTCGACCGCTGCTTAATATCGCAAACATCCCCAGCAACAACCGTATCGTCGAGGTTATAGTCCGTCCCAGATTCTATGTAACTTTTGTGTTTTTCTTGGATGTGGTGATTGACAAAATTTAAATAAAATTTAGGGTGTTTTTTTTTCTCTTAAGATCATGATGTTATTTAGGTATAAAATAAATGCATGAACTCACGGATTTTATTTTTGTAGGTCACTCTTGATGATTTTTTTGGTTAAATATACAGTACGTTCAATATAATCGGACGCAATCAATAACTCTTTTGTATTGCGTTTCACAAGAAAGTGTTTAAATAGTTTTTTATTCATTTACAAATACTCTATTAAGTGCTTAGTTTAGATAATTTTTTTAACTTCCGGTTTCACCGGAAGCGCACATAATTTTATTTTTTTAAATCACACTGTATATATATTTTTTTGCATTGCCTATTTTTTCTCAATACATACGTATAAAATTCTTATAGGGTTTTATAAAAAAAATTGGAGAAAAATGATTAGAAAAATTAAACAAAATCAGTTATAATTAGGGAATAAATTGTTCAAGCTTGTTCTGTTCTAGACATGCTTCTAATCGTCGCCTTAGTTCATGGTTGGTTGCTTTTTTGATTTGCTGCGTAGTTAAATTAACACATGCAGCTGTAATTTTATTCTTTAAGTCTATAACATTTAAAGGTGGATCGGCATACGCCACTGTTTTTAAATGACCCCACAAGAAAAAGTCTAACGCTGTAAGATCCGTTAATCTCGCAGGTCATTCTACCGGGCCGTTAGTTCCTATCCATCGTTCATTGAACGTATGGTTAAGATATTCTTTTACTATCAACGCGTTGTGAGCTGGAGCTCCATCTTGCTGAAAATACAATTGTTGTCGCAGAAGCAGAGGAAACTCATCGAACATTGTTGGTAGCACGTTATCTAAAAATTCAAGATACCTATTGGCGTTTAGATTACCATCATAGAAATAAGGCCTTAGTAATTTGTTTCCAATTAAACCGCACCAAACATTAGTACCCCATACAGTTTGACGGTTAGTTTCCATTACCAATGAAAATTTTCGCCCCAAAAAAGCTAAAGATTTCTAAGCCAAGAATCATCCCTTTGTCACTAAAAGACCCCTTCACAAAGTAGTACAACACGTTCATTCATACGATGCTCTTAGTGGTGCCAACGCCCCTAGACTGAATGATTATTCAAGGACGTAGTTAATTAGACGGAGAGTATGATCTGAATAATTAGCTACTTCTACTTAACAGAAGGCTCCCTTAACGACTTTAACCCTTTAACAGTTGCCGGCAGTTTCGACTCCAAATACGATATTACAGTTCCCCAAACATCAAACAGAATTCCTGATTACCTGATCTGTATATAAAATTATTAATTATTACCTATTAATATTTCGTGACCAGAGTTCAATTCATTTAATTGACACCAACAATTAATACGGGTCACCTGATTATTATCAGCACATTAACTTTCATACATAATTACAAATGTAAATACAACACTCACATATTAATAATTCCGTTATAAGCCTGAGTTCACATACCATATTTAATCACACTGATACCACCTGTTCATTATAATTAACCCTTTTAGTAATGAAAATTTTACGTATTACTGAAACAGTAGTTTAATTATATATTTACAGTAATATCCATAGAGAGCCATCTGAATTCGCAAGACAGCGTACCATAGTGGTTTGACTACCAAGGGTTTCCAAAATCATTTTTAGTTTCAAGTCTATTTGTTTCCCTTTTAGAGTTTTTTTTATTTTATATTATTATAACAGAATAAATTTTTATCACCTGTTAAGATTTATTCATAAGTTTATTCACAAAGTGGTGAGAATCTTGAATCTTGACCCGAGAACCAAAACGAAGGCAATGTAAAAAGTAGCACCAACCAAGGGAGGTGTTACAAACTTTAGCAATAAAATGTATTTATCATATTATATGGCTAGTAAGTGTGCAGATTTTAAAGTTAGTCCTGACCATACATACTGCTCCAAAAAAGCAGGACAAGACAAAGTTAGTATTTTTAATGGAACAATCATTCGATTTTTGGATTCGAAGTGCAATTATAAATCTTTATTTATACAGATTTCATGCATGTAAAATTTACGGTTTTTGAAATAATTCGAATTCTTCCAAAAATCGTATTTACAGGTATAACCTTATTATTATGTACCATCTTGTGTTTTGTTAGGAAAACGTGTATATTTGGACCAAGGAAAGACCAAGCTCAAGTCTACGTTTTATGGAGGAAATATTAGAGGTAAATGCCATAGGGTGTTCAAAATATACGTTCAATCCCGCTAAACTTGACATTCAAAAATATCACTTCCTCAAATACAACACGATTCCATTCTATTAAAAGTACTAACTTTGTGTTGCCGTACTTCTTTGGAGCACTCCGTATAGTCAATAATAATTTTAAAATGCGCACACTTAATAGCCATATAATATGATAAACACATTTTTTTGACAAAGTTTACCCATAAAGCACCAGTTTACTTTATCGTTGACTCAACCTGTACTTTAATTTTTAGGAAATACCTACCTGTGCAATTAGAAATTATTTTTCGATGATTAAAAATTTAATAATTAGTTCTTTGTTTTAAATGTACACTTAATACAAAAAAAGATTAGTAAATTGTTTAAATACATAAATGAAGGAAAATTTTGGATAATATTGAAACATTGCAATAACAATTGAAATTGGTTAATTTAGGATTAACCTATTACCGTCTCTGAAAAATAAGGAACCAGAAATAAATAAATATCGTTTGCAATAGTTCTGACCACTGTCTCTAGTTCGACCGTTTTTGTGTTGTCTTCATTCGTTGTTGGCTTTTCAATTCGTTCGAGAGGTGATTTTCACTATGTGATTGCAAGTTGTAATCTTCTTAGTAATAGCTAGTTGCTAGAATTGTTAGTTTCTTCTAAAGGCTTAAGACCACAGTAATGGATCGCCATTAAAATTGTTTGTTTGAGGTAGTTTCTCATTAAGTTGGTGTAACGCGATTTATCCCAGTGTAATTCGCGGAACAGCCAGGGATTTGCTGGTAAGTTAGCTTAGTGGGTTGAAAGCGTGTTGGTCCCAGTTGAGTTGCTAGAACGCGGGTTGGTTCCATTTGAATTGATGCTACGTTAATTGCCCCACTTTGGTTGCCAGAACAGCGGTATTGGATCAATTGGAATGTTATTTTAGCTAATGAAAGCGTGTTGCTTCCAATTGAGTTGGTAGAAGGTTGGTTAGTTCCAGTTTAGTTGGTGCACCGCTTGTTGGTGTTAATGTTGTAGGTGGAATGCGTGTTGTGTCTGGCTGTGTTAGTGGAACTCTAGTTGGTCCCTGGAGGTAATTCGTCTAAGTTGATGGAACGCGGTTTGCTCCACTTAGTAGTTGTTTTAAGATCTATACACTTTTGCATTCGGTAAAACCAATCTTCCAAATATTTCTGCCACTCTGAACGAGATACCTCCAAAAAATACTTTAAAAGCTTCAACGGCATCTTCAGGTGATGAAAAACGCTTACCACGCATTTTATCTTTGATGTTTTCGAACAAAAAAGGTCATTGGGAGACAGATCAGGCGAATATGGGCAATGAGTCGTTAATTTGATATTTTGACTAGTCTGTAGTTTGTCGTGCTGTGTGCGCACTTGCATTGTCATGATGCAGAATGATTCGCTTATTTATATTGGCTTTCTAATTTCACCGATGACCTGGGAGAGACAAATTGAAGTATACCAATCGTTAATAACTGTTCTTCGATCCTCCAATGCAACAGTTACAACATGACAAGCAACCATTTTCTTCGAAACGCTTCACGAGCGCACCACTTGTGTTTGTTTAGGTTCATTTTGGAACACCTATACAGATGATTGCTGTTTAGTTTCAGGCTCATATGAATATATCCATGTTTCGTAGCCTGTTACAATGTAATATACAGAATTTTAACAACCATGGTCAAATTTTTTAAGCATTTCCTTGCACCACTTGATTAGTGCTTTTTTTGAGCTTCTGTCAGATTGTGAGGAATCCAACGACTACAAATCTTACGCTTATGGTGATACCTGTAAATCAACAGTCGTTGTTACATATAGTGCTAATAGAATGTATTAATTTGGAGACACTGGTTACGATATGTGAATATTATGATCAACCTTGCTATATAGTTATACATATAATCAAAGTATACCACATAAATAAATGAACGTGTTTTGATTAACTGAGATCCCGTTCATGTCGGTCAGAGATATAGATATTGTCCAGTGCTTGTAGACCTCATTAATCATTTTGCCTTATCTTAACGATAATGATTACTTTCTGGTTATCAATAAATTTGTTTTGTCGTATATTCAGGAGGGACACCTTTTCGAACATATTTTAAGAAGAACTCATTAGTATCTGTTGAATTATCCAATGACTTGAGAATGTTCATTTATTTTATATCAGGTTCTTATGATAACGTAATATCTTTTCTGTTGGAATCAATTTATATCTGTTAGTGTTCAGTATTTAATACAAATTTTTATCTCTCTTCTTTTCTAGCATTTGCCTAAACAATTTGTTACATGGTGTTAGGTTATACTAACTTAATTTTATGCGTTTTTCTTTGCTACCATCATTATATCTTGTTTACCGAGCTGGTAGCGTAGTGGTGACACGACCTGCTTAGCATTCGGGAGGTAACGGGTTCATTCCCCTTACTGTCTACCTTGTATGAGGTTTTTTCAGGGGGTTTTCCTCATACACATGTAGCGGCATTGTCACTACGTATGTGCACACCATGTGAGGCTACTTAGGCGAATGTTGGGGCAGTATTTTCCCCCTCAGAACCCTAACTCCGTTCCTTCCGATCCTATCCTGACCACACGCGTCCTTAATCCCGCCATACATATTACGTAATGTATGTATGTATGCTGGAAATCCATGATTGTGGCTGTAGGAGCTCGGAAAGCTCCAGCAGCCCACCCTCCCCCTTGCGGAGGGAATGAAAAACGTGCCCCCATATCTTGTTTATTTATTGTACATAGCTTAAAGATTTATCACATATTTGTTGTCTTGATCACAATTATTATAGTTGACTTGCATTAAATCGAAAGATTGCTAACTATGATTTTTGGAAATAATATTTTATTTAAAATTGTTTCATGTGTGTTTACATATTACTGAATACAATTACCCCGACTTCGTTAATATCATTTTATTTGTTTATTTATTTATGTTAATATCATGTAAAACATTAATATTACTTAATGCACTGTTCTTGCTAAGACAAGATATCATATATGTCCACCAGTTTCAGAATGTGGCTGAGCTGGTTATTTAGTTAGTTATGTATTTTCGTTTTATTTTATTTTTGATTTGCATCGAACATACCTGCCACCCAACAAACCAAGCATTGTTGTATTTTATGACACAGGTCACCGGTAAACCCTATATGTCCGTTTTCTAACTAGTTTGGTATTTGATTATTTATCATTACCTTTGCAATATAATAGTTAGATATTGTTTAATCTACCTTTACAATTTTTAATATTTCTTAATCCTTACAGCATTCTATAGGTTGCCAATTATCACATTGATTGGATGTTATATTGCAGTAACGTGTAAAAATAATTCTTCTTAGAAATATAAAAGATGGTTGTCTTCCATTCCTTGATGTTCTAATTGAAAGAAATCCAGACGGAAGCCTAACACATTCCGTATATCGGAATCATGTACAATTGCTTCAACAAACAACAAATTAAAGTCATTTCAACCGAGACAAATGACGCCTACGGATGATAAATCCACAACTTCAAGGTATCAAAGTAGCGTTGTAACGTGTCAACTTAGTGGCTTTACGTTCCTTTAAAATTAAAGATTTCTTATGCCTGTTGGTAAGCAACACACTTTACTTGGGTACAAATTGAGAAATTTAGAAAAATGATACAATTTATTGGTTAAAGATGCATCGTTAGAAACTATGCATGTTTAAATTTTCTTTCTGTAATTTTTATTTGTTAAAGTTACATACAGCTTCACGCTGGTTTTACAATCTCAACATTTGGCAAAAATTTTACTAAGTAATTTAGTTTTCGTTTTATACGGTTATACAGTTTCTTAACAAACAAATGCTTCTCGTCCTGACAAGAGGTGAGTAAAAAACTTTCTTAACAGTGGTACCCGGTGAATATTTAACTAATTACACTTGCTATACATAGCACTCTGCTCGCATCTGAAACATTTGATTCTCTAGGTTCTTCTTTTGGTTTTAGTACTTTCGTCGCTCCTTTAGGTTAGTGCTGTAATGGATCGTGCACCTGTACATGAGATACTACCTTACACCCGGACTTATGAATATATGTTTAGAAGTTCTTCCTAACTATCGAATGCTGAACGGGTGTCTACGACAGTACGCTAGAAGATAACTCGAGGGGTGACTTCAAAATCGTCTCGATTTTTTCTATAAGAACATTAAGTTTAAGTCAAATAAGACACTCGAGTACTCCTATATACCAACACCTTATTGGTGAGTCATTAATTTTTGATCAGTTCAGGACGGAGCCCTGGATATATAGACAATCGTTTAAGTTCAATTTCGCAATATTTTAAACGTGATTCGTTATTAAACGTATTACAGCTACAAAAATAGCACTGTTTTCCTAGAGGTGTGTGTTCAACACACATTTAATCGGGATATTGATTTGTGTTGCATTAACAAGGTTATATACTTGCAATCGTAACTGTTTAATTAAGATTTAGTAATAACTAACAGCATTCACACTTACTGAGGTGCCCTTTTATCATTACTAATTTAGCTTCATCGGTGCACTATTTTGAGGTGCATTAATTATAAAGATTTCGACTTTTTAAGTGCATTATAAACAGCTGTAACATACTGCACATGTTTGAAGTTGCAATTTACTTGGATTGGGAACCGTGTACTCCTGTAATTCAATTGTAATTGTAATTGTAAAGTAAAATGTTTATATTGGGTGATCCACGTTATATTTTAATCTTTATGCTCTTGTAAAAGAAATGCTTTATATTGTGTGATGCAGGTTACAATTTAATATTTGCTGATCAGTTTAAATGTTTGATTTATAATTTGTGTTTTTCACTTGCTGTGTAATAATATTTAAGCTATTAGCTGTTCACTAACTTGAACATTTTAGCCTTTAGTTGCAAAATTTTGATTTAAGGTTTAGAGTTTTACTGTGCAATTGTCGGGTTTCTGATTTATGCTTTTAGATTCTGCTTGTAACAGTAGTAATAGACTACCATTTTTATTGTGTTGCTTGAAAACAAATGCTTTACTTTTCTTTATTTTTTGTTGTTTGAGCAAAATACAATGGTAGACATCTGGCTGATATATTTCGGTTATTTATATCTCAGTTATGTTATGTTTCGATTGAGTTGAAACCGGAACGCA